>JAGWCC010001416.1:0-45281 GCA_022651775.1 Drusus annulatus
AAAAAAAAACCCTTCTTTATTGGGAGGGAAAACATTTTTTGGGGCCCGCACAATTTCCCAAAATAGTCATTTAGATAGCCAAAGCAAATTTTGGGACACCTATCTCGCACGTGTTTTAAATTATATTTTGAAAGTCCCAAGAGTGTTATTGTTGCAACACATGAAGCTGACAAGCTAGATGATTTTGACTATATCTATCGCATGCAAAATGGTGAACTTTCTTTGATAAAATAAAGTCTGTGTCAAAAATAACTAACAATAATTAATAATGTCGAGATGTGAAACACATGGTACAGATTTTTAAAAAAAGTTTGATTTTGATCTTCATTGCGTTAGTGCTGGTATTCATTGGAAAGTTATTTTTACCCATTAATGAAAAGCAAATAGAAGTGTTGTTGCCTGTTAAGCAACAAGACTTGCAAACTTTTGTATTTTCAGGTGGGCAAATTAAAGCATTCGAGCAAATTGATATTGGGACGCAAATTAGCGGACAATTGAAAAAAATTCATTTTCAGGAAGGTCAATATGTTGAACATGGCGATTTATTAGCTGAAATTGATCCCGAAATATTGGAAAACTCTTTAAAGCAATCTGAATCAGACTATGAAGTACTTAAAAGTCGACGTGATGTGACTCAGCAAGAGTTGCAAAGAGCAATATTGGATTTAGAACGCTATGGGAAAATTATAAAAAGTGGTGCTTTGTCAGAGCAAACGATGAAAAATACAGAATTTGATGTCAATATAAAGCGTTCTCAAATTGCACAGGTAGAATCAGAGATTGATAAAGCCCAAATTACAGTTAATTCTGCTAAAACGAATTTGTCATTTGGTCGTATTAAGGCACCTATTAAAGGTGTGATACTTGAGGTTTTAGCGACAGAAGGGCAAACGTTGATTGCTTCTCAGCAAGCGCCTTTTTTAATGCGATTAGCTGATCTTACTAAAGTAACGATTGAATTGAAAATTTCAGAAATGGATATTTTGAATATAAAAGCGGGTGATCCTGTTTCATTGTCTGTTTATGGTAAATTAGGTAAATCTTTTGAAGGTGTTATTGATCGTATCTCTTTGAATCCCATTGAAAATCAGGGTGCAATTTATTACAACACATATATTTCTATCGAGAATAATGTAGATAGATTAATTCCTGGTTTAAATGTGACAGCTAAAATTATTACTCATGTTAATAAAAACTCTTATGTTATTGATAATAATAAACGTTTAAAATTAATTCCCTGAAAAGAAATAACTCTGAATGTGAAAAATAAGGCTGGTATTATTTCTTCACGTATTGTTCAATTAGGGAAGAAATATGGTGAGCAATTTCATGTTGTTAAGGGGCTAGAATTAGGTGATACAGTTATTGTTTCATATACTGCAACATCGAAGTGAGTAATGGATACTATGAAACGCACCATTGTTAAGTATCAAGAAATAAGAAATACTAGTTTTGAAAGTAATGGTTTTAAAATCAATCATTCGTGGGCTAAAGCATTAAATACTGAGCTTGATTTTGAGCCTGATTCTGACATTCAAAATACAGTTCAAAATGACGTTGAGATTGAAGCTGAAATTGAAGCTCAAGATAAGATTCAAGATAAGATTCAAGATAAGATTCAAGATAAAGCTCACGTTAAAGCTATCCAACTTTTTTTGGATGACTTACAGCCAGAAGCTGAATTAATCGTATCTCAGCCTATCCCCGTCACCTTTGAAGATCCTGCTTTGTTGGCAGCGTATCCTCACCCGAATCACGCACGTAAGGTAAGCTCATCGGGATTCGTAGACTTGTCGCCTCACAGTATCTCCAAATCTTTTGGGTGTATATCTATTGCATCAAAATCAAGCACACCAAGTTATTCCAATAATGGCTTTAAGATTGATCATTCGTGGGTTAAAGCATTAAATACTGAGCTTGATTTTGAGTCTGATTCTGACATTCAAAATACAGTTCAGAATGAAATTGAAGCTGAAATTGAAGCTCAAGATAAGATTCAAGATAAAGCTCACGTTAAAGCTATCCAACTTTTTTTGGATGAGTTACAGCCAGAAGCTGAATTAATCGTATCTCAGCCTATCCCCGTCACCTTTGAAGATCCTGCTTTGTTGGCGGCGTATCCTCACCCGAATCACGCACGTAAGGTAAGCTCATCGGGATTCGTAGACTTGCTGCCTCACAGTATCTCCAAATCTTTTGGGTGTATATCTATTGCATCAAAATCAAGCACAGCAAATTATTTCAATAGCGGCTTTAAGATCAATCATTCATGGGCTAAAGCATTAAATACTGAGCTTGATTTTGAGTCTGATTCTGACATTCAAAATACAGTTCAGAATGAAATTGAAGCTCAAGATAAGATTCAAGATAAGATTCAAGATAAGATTCAAGATAAAGCTCACGTTCAAGATATTCAGCTTTGTTTAGATGAATTACAGTCAGAATCTGAAATTTTTAAAGAGGAATCAGTTCAGCTTAACTTAACAAAACCAGATTCAAAACCCGATTCAAAACCAGATTCAAAACCAGATTCAAAACCTGATTCAAAAACTGATTCAAAAAACTGATTCAAAAACTGATGTAAATAAAAGTAGCCCTAATATTTTGCATAATATTAAAACAGGCACCAATAAAATAGATCTCACAGAGATAAACATTGCCAGTGCAGAGCATAATTTAGGGCTATCATCTACAGGATTAGATTTAACTGAAAATAGTACGAGAGTAGTCAGTAATCCAGTGTTATCTCTATCTCTTATTAATAAGTCTTTTTTTAATCGTTCTGAAGAAACACATGTGCTTAAGAATATTTCTTTGGAAATACAAAGTGGTGAATGGGTTGCAATCATGGGTAAATCAGGTTCTGGGAAAACCACACTGATGAATTTATTAGGGTGTTTGGATACGCCGACAACAGGTTCATTTCAAATAAATGGTGTTGAAGCATCTTCTTTCACACCTTCAGAATTAGCAAATTTACGAAGCCAGAGATTAGGATTTATTTTTCAACGTTATCATTTAATAGAACATCTTAGTGCAAAAGATAATGTATTTATTCCTGCAAGCTATCGAGGGGTTTATCGGCGTGATTCTGAAACTCGTGTTGATGCGCTATTTTTCTTATTAGGGCTTGATGGAAAACAAAGTAATAAGCCAGGTCAGCTATCTGGAGGACAACAGCAGCGAGTGAGTATTGCGCGTGCTTTAGTGAATCAGCCAAGTATCATTTTGGCAGATGAACCAACAGGTGCTTTGGATCATGAAAGCAGTGAAGAGGTTCTAAATGCACTTCATCAGCTCCACAGAAATGGGCAAACGATTATTATGATCACACATGATCAAAATGTTGCTAATAATGCACAGCGTATTATTAGGCTTGATCAGGGAGAAATTGCATCGGATGTTAAAAATAGCATTCATTCGCGTAGTACTTTTGTTCAAGGTGACAATATTTTGAAAATGGCACGTGTGGAGAAGAGAAAGAAACGCCCTCTTCGAGATATGCTGCATGACGTTTCGTGTGCTATTTTTTCAAAACCAATGCGTAGTTTATTAGCAATGGCTGGTATTGTCATTGGCATTGGTGCGGCGGTTTTGATTCAATCTATTGGTCAAAGCTCTAAAGCGGTTGTGATTAATGATATTAATCAGTTATCGGGTAATTTGATTTATGTATACACAAAGTATGATCGAACTGGTACTGCTTTAGGGAAAGAATTAATGGAGCGAGATTTAATTCAATTATCTAAATTACCAGGTATTGAAAATATCACGCCTCTGACGAGTCGATCTTATAAATATGAAGGGCCAGATAAGACGGGAACCATTACTTTACATGGCACAAGTGAAGCATTTATGAGAGTTAGAAATTATACTTTAATATCTGGAAGTTATATTGATAAAGACGATATTGATACGCATCAAGCCAAAGTTGTCATTGATCTGAAAACACAAAAAACATTATTTAAAAACGAAGTGCCTGAAGCGTCCCTTGGTAAGTTAATTACAATTAATAAGAGAGCAGTTCAAGTAATTGGCATTATTGAGTCTAAGCCTGGTCTTTTTAGTGCAGAAGATAAGTCATTGAATGCTTGGACATCGTATTCTTCATTTAATAGTCGTTGGAAGGGAAACGATGATAAATTTGATCAATTAATCATTAGGGTTGATTCAATGTATAATAATCAAGAGGTTGAAGGAAATATTAAGTATTTATTAAATGGAGGGGATGAAAATATTGCATTTGAAACTTATAACGCAGATGGTGTTGTAAAAACTGCAAATAAAGTAGCGGATTCAATTACATTAATGCTACTTCTTATTTCTAGTATTTCTCTCCTTGTTGGTGGTATTGGCGTTATGAATGTCATGTTAATGGCTGTTAGTGAACGAACCGCAGAAATAGGTATTCGAATGGCTGTGGGTGCTAATAAAGTGAATATTATTAGTCAATTTTTATATGAATCTATTTTTCTTTGTGCGGTAAGCGGCGTGATTGGTTGCATCTTTGCAATTATGGGCACCAGCTTTATTGGATATTTTGTCCCTCAAATTAATATTAGCGTCTCTTTTTCTATGCTTGTGATTAGTGTGTGTGTGTCTACTTCAATGGGGATATTTTTTGGTATATTGCCTGCTTTTAGAGCAGCCAATCTTAAACCTGCAGATGCATTAAGGTCGGATTAATTTTTTCAATAAAAAGGATATTACGGATCAAGCCCCATTACGGGGTCAAGTCCGCAATGACAGATCAGCTATTAAAACGCTCTAATTTTTAATTAGGGCGTTTTAATTGGTAAGGATTGGGTAATCGTTTTAATATTCGCCAAAATAAATCTATATATTACGCAAACGTAAAATATTAGTTACCTAATATTGGTTATTGGTTATTGGTTATTGTTAAATGAATTAAATTTTAAAGGAAATAAAATGTTGCGTATCAAAGAGTTAAGAGTTCCTTTGTTGCATGATTATATTGGCGATTTGCTGGTAGATCCAGAAACTGGCTCAGAGGACATATTAAAACAGCAGCTAAAAAAACAGCTACATACTGCAATTTTAAATTATCTTCAAATTGAAAACGATGCATTAATTTCATTTACTATTTTTAAACGCAGTTATGATGCGCGTAAAACACGTGAGATTATTTTGAGTTATAGCGTGGATGTTGTATTAAAAAATGAGCAAATTGTTCTTGAGCGTTTACAAGATAATCCTCAAATTTCTCCCACGCCAAGTGACACCTATACATTTATTGGGATGCTTAAAAATGGCAGTGCTACTTTTAAACATAAGCCAATTGTTGTGGGATTTGACCCGTGTGGATTGTTTGCTGCGCTCACTTTAGCTCAAATGGGTTTATGCCCTATTGTGATTGAACGTGGGCAGGATGTACGCCAGCGGACAAAAGATACTTGGGGATTGTGGCGAAAACATACGCTAACCCTGAATCAAATGTTCAATTTGGTGAAGGCGGGGCGGGCACATTTTCAGATGGTAAATTATATAGCCAGATTAAAGATGCCAAACATCATGGCCGTAAGGTATTGGATGAGTTTGTGAGGGCGGGTGCTGACGAAGAGATTTTATACATTAATAAGCCGCATATTGGCACATTTCGATTGGTGACAATTATTGAAAAAATGCGTGCTGAGATTATCAGATTAGGCGGAGAAATTCGTTTTGGAGAACGTGTTACAGATGTATTATTAGAACACGTAGGCACTGATAAAATGTCGATTCAAGGTATTCAGCTTGCAAGTGGGGAAAAGTTACACAGTCAACATGTTGTGCTAGCACTTGGGCATAGTGCGCGTGATACATTTGAAATGTTGCATAATAAAGGCGTTTATATGGAGGCGAAGTCATTTTCAATAGGTTTTCGGGTTGAACATCCGCAATCAATCATTGATGCCGCGCGTTTTGGTCCATTTGCGGGGCACCCTGTTTTAGGCGCGGCAGATTATAAATTAGTGCATCATGCAAAAAATGGCCGCTCTGTGTATAGTTTTTTGTATGTGCCCTGGTGGGACAGTTGTTGCAGCGACAAGCGAAGAGAATATGGTTGTCACTAATGGCATGAGTCAATATTCTCGGAATGAGAGGAATGCAAATTCAGCGATTGTGGTTGGCATTGATCCAAAAGATTTTCCTGGAGGCCCTTTGGCAGGCATTGAATTCCAAAGAACATTAGAGCGGCATGCATTTAATTTAGGGGGAAGCAATTATTGCGCACCTGCACAATTGCTGGGTGATTTTGTGAAAGGTATTCCATCTCAAGAGGTTGGCAGTGTTGTACCTTCCTATAAACCAGGGGTAAAATTTGGTGATTTATCTAGTGCATTACCAACTTATGCAATTGAGGCAATTCGTGAGGCTTTACCCGCATTTGATCGACAAATTAAAGGCTACAATTTAAAAGATGCAGTGATAACAGGGGTTGAAACGCGTACATCTTCACCGCTTAGAATGACGCGAGACCGTGAAAGCTTGGAAAGCCTAAATGTCATTGGATTATATCCAGCAGGTGAAGGGGCAGGATATGCAGGTGGAATTTTATCTGCAGGTGTTGATGGCATTAAAGTAGCAGAAGCCATCGCAACGTCTTTGGGTTTGGTTTAATAGCTAACATAAAAATATCGTAATTATTCAGCCGATATTAGAGGCCTTAAAAAAAGACTTCTCCCTTGTTAGGGGTTGAGCCTTTCAGGGGATATGTTTTTGAATAAAATATAGCCAGCATATTCAAATCAGATAAGTGCTATTGATTGGAGTTAAAATTTTTATGAAATATAAGTTCAAAAATTAGTTTTTAAATCTTTAATGGAAAATTCAAATTGCTTTGCAATATTATTATCAAAGTACACTTCAACGACTAATTCTTTATGTATTGAAAGTTTTTAATAAAAAAGTTCAATATTTTCTATTTTTAGTGTGTCACCATGATAAATCACATTGATGGGTTCAATTTCTTCATTATCAAAACGCGCTTGAATTGTACATTTTTCAGTACATTTATTGAGTACAGCACTGGGTGCGGTGGTTAAATATGCGGCTGAAATATCACCTTGAACTAACGCAATAATCATATTGGTATTTTTGTTGTCTATGGCTTCTTTGTTTGACGATGCAAGGCGGGCAAAATGTCGTTCAGTACGGCGCATTTTGTCTTTCTTAATATCATATTGCCATTCTGCTGATGCAATCCCGAATAACATGCTGAATAAAAATATTAATCTTACTGTTTTCATTGGTGAATCCCTTGTTAGGTTTTGATTATAAATTATTAGAAAATGCTTTAATAATGATATATCCCCGAAAGATTTGGAGATCCTTCAGAGGCGGCAAGTGTACGATGCCCGATGAGCTTACACCTAGTAAGTGATGCGGGAGAGAATATGAAGCCAACAAAGCAGGATTTTCAAAAGTGATGGCTATAACTCAAAATTAGATTATAAGTCATAGTCATACAATATTTTGTGTGAATGATACTATTTTTGGAGGACTCATGAAATAGGCAATGACAAATAATTTTATCATAGGGCGATTTTGTCAATATTGTTGTCCATCCTTAAAAAGTATGTATGAATCAAAAATCAAATATTAAAATATCATGTAAAATAGCAGGATTTAAAATGATGTGTTTGCATCAGAGGTTTGATCAGGTATATGCCCGAAAGATTTGAAGATCCTGTTTTGTTGGCAGCGTGCATTTACCCAAATCACTTACTATAGGTAAGCTCATTGGGATTCGTACACTTGCCGCCTCACAGTATCTCCAAATCTTGTGGGTATACAAATCTCTTTTTTGATTGATAACAAACTGTGTAAAGCGATTATATGACCGATTCTAATGAAAATTATCATGCACAACCAACGGATCCTGTTGCTTTGTTTTTTAGTAAAAATGGTGCATTAACGAAAAAAATAAAAGGCTATCAGCCGAGAGATGCACAAATTCAGATGAGCGTTGCCGTTGGTAATGCAATCAAGAAAAATCAAAAATTAGTGGTTGAAGCAGGTACAGGAACAGGAAACATATGCTTATCTAGTTCCCGCGATGTTGTCAGGAAAAAAAACAATTGTATCAACGGGCACAAAGCATTTGCAGGATCAGATTTATGAGAAAGATATTCCACTATTAAAATCTTTGATTCGTCATCGCTGAATTTCTGTTGCACTTCTTAAAGGTCGTGAAAATTATTTGTGCATTTATAATATTCGCTCAGGTATTCATTCCCGTCGTGGTGGATTTACCTCTCGTAAACAATTGGCTGAATTTCAAGTGATTGAAAAATTTCTAGGGCGAACCGAAATAGGGGATATTACCCAAATCGCAGATGTGCCTGAAAATTCGACAGTGCGGCCATTTGTCACCTCAACAACAGAAAATTGTAAAGTTGCAGAATGCCTTGATTTTGCGGAGTGTTTTGTATTTAAAGCGCGTAAAAAAGCAATGGATTCAGATTTAGTTGTGATTAATCATCATCTTTTTTGTGCAGATCTCGCGCTTAAGCAAGAAGGTTTTAGTGAGTTATTTACCAACAGCAGAAGTTGTCATCATTGATGAGGCGCACCAACTAGCAGAAACCGCAGGGCTGTTTTTTAGTGCTAATTTGGGTACGAAACAAATAGTTGATTTCTTGGCTGATTTAGAGACTGCATTGAATGAAGAAAAGCTTTTAGGTTCAAGCTCTTCAGGAATTATTCAAATAATAGAAGAAATTGAAAAGAACATGGTGGCACTGCGTGAGAGCTTATCTGCAGGTGCGGCACGTTATGCATTAAAAGATTTAGAAAATAATGAAATATTTATGCAATCTATACAAGGTGTTATTTTAAGTATTAATGCACTTATTCCTGAAGTTTCAGCGTTAGGTGCACGGAGTGAAGCGCTTAAAAAGTGCGATCTTCGGCTTAAAGAAATTTCAAGTACATTGTCAATCCTGACCAGTTTGCAAACAGAGCTTACAGATTCTAATCAAATTTTATGGGTTGAAACTTTTCTACATCATGTTACTTTTAATTCAACACCTATTGATATTTCAGAACAATTTACAAAACACAGTAATCAAATTCAGGCTTCTTGGGTGTTTACGTCAGCGACATTAACCGTCGGTGAGCATTTTACTCATTTTTGTAAACCGCTAGGATTGTTCCCAGACCTCACTTTAAAATTAGATAGTCCATTTAATTACCCTTATATCTCAATGTTATATTTGCCTAAAGGAATGCCAGAACCCACATCACCCCTATTTAATGCTGCAATGATGGACGCGACATTACCTGTTTTAAAGGCATCAAAAGGGCGTGCATTTATTTTATTTACAAGTCATCAAGCTTTGAACCAGAGTATTGGGTTTTATCAAAATAACACCGATTTTCCTTTGTTTATACAAGGAACTTTGCCTAAAATTGCGTTAATAGATGCGTTTAGGCAATCGGGTAATGGTATTTTATTAGGCACATCGAGTTTCTGGGAGGGAGTAGATGTGAAAGGTGCTGCATTGTCGTGTGTCATTATTGCTAAATTACCCTTTTCATCTCCTGGAGACCCGATTGAACAAGCCAAAATTGATGCATTAAAACGGCAAGGTGGGAATCCTTTTATGGATTACCAATTACCCAAAGCGGTGATTACGCTCAAACAAGGTGTTGGACGTTTAATTCGAGATCCTGAAGATCATGGTGTATTAATGATCGCTGACCCACGACTTATTCAGAAGCATTATGGACAACTTTTTTAAATAAGCTTGCCCAATATGACTAAAACGCAGGATATTGAACGAGTCAATAAGTTTTTTACTTATGTTGCTGGCCTAAAACAATTTAATTAACGAACGCTATTTGTTTAGTATTGATAAAATAAATTGCTGGATTGTGTGAATGAATTTAATTTGATAGAGAAATATGATGAGCGAAAACCGATTATTTGCAGCAGTAGATTTAGGTTCAAACAGTTTTCATTTAGCGGTCATGCAAGAAGATAATGGGCGTTTGTTATTGGTTGATCGCGTCCGAGAAATGGTGCAATTGGCATTTGGCTTGGATGACAATAAATGCTTAAGTGATGAGGTAACAGAACGTGCACTAGAGTGTTTATCTAGATTTGGTGAGCGTTTACAAGGCATACCAAAAGATTGTATTCGTGTTGTTGGTACAAATACTTTGCGCAATTTACAAGATCGTCAATATTTTTTGCAAGAGGCAAAACGCCGTTTAGTTGCACCCATTGATGTGATTTCAGGACGAGAGGAAGCACGCTTAATTTATTTGGGCGTTTCTCAGCACATTGAAGCAATGGAGCGAGAATTGCTAGTCATGGATATCGGTGGCGGCAGTACGGAATTCATTGTTGGACAAGGTACATCGGTTAAGTTTGCAGAAAGCTTGGAAATGGGATGTGTGAGCTTTTCAAAGCAATTCTTTAAAGAGGGCATTACCAAAGATTCTATTCGTTGTGCTAAGTTAAAAGTCGAGTCTGAATTACAGCCATATATTAATCGTTTGAAGGGTAAAAATCGCCAAATTATAGGTGCATCAGGCTCGATTAAAACAATTATGTCTTTATTATTGCGTGAGTCATTTGAAGTTGACATGATTACGATGACGGGCATGAAAAAATTGCTGGCACAAATGTTAGAACTTAAGACAGCCAAAGCAATTACTAAATACTATGAACTGTCAATAGAGCGTGGACAAGTGATCGCTGCAGGGCTAGTTATTTTATTACAAACATTTGAAAGTATTGAATTTGAAAGCATGAAGGTTGCCGATACTGGGATGAGAGAAGGCATTGTTTTAGATATGTTGGGGCGCAATGACACAGAGGATATGCGTGATCGAACCATTTCTAGCTTACAGGCACGCTTTGCAGCAGATGATGATCATGCTGCGCGTGTGACTAAAACAGCCTTAACACTTTCAAATATGGTGAAAGATACATGGAAGTTAGATATGAAAACGTTGCGCTTTTTGACATGGGCCGCACATTTACATGAAATTGGTTTAGCGGTGTCCCATTCTCAATATCATCGGCATGGTGCATATTTAGTTGCAAATGCTGATTTGGATGGCCTGAGTGAACAAGATCAACAAATTATAGCCACAATTATTCGTCATCATAGACGTAAAATTCATATTGAAGCATATGAATATCTGCCTGATTTTGTTTTATTATTAACCCTGCTTCTTCGTTTGTCTGTCATTTTACATCGGAATCGTTCGGATGATCCCCTACAAGGTGGAAGCAGTCAAATTACTAAGATTAAAGCAAGCAAAGAGTTTATTAAGTTAGAATTCCAATCTGGCTGGATTGATACGCATCCATTATTAGAAATGGATTTAAAAAATGAAGCACGCTTTTTAATGAGTACTGACTTTAAATTAGATTGGTCATGAATTTTAAGGCTAAATTTGAATTAAATGAATTTTGAGTTAAATGACTTGTATTAGAGTGCATCCATACATTTTTTCTTAATTTTTTCTTAATTTTTTTCTTATTAATTAAAGGATCCGAGTAATGAGTTTTCATCAAATAGGTGCATTTTCAACTACACGCCCGCGTCGAATGAGGCGTGATGATTTCTCACGTCGATTGATGCAAGAGAATTCTGTCAGTGTGAATGATTTAATTCAGCCTCTTTTTGTCATAGAAGGTTTAGATCAAAAGCAAGAGATTGAATCTATGCCAAATGTGTTTAGAATGAGTATTGATCACATTGTGAAAGAGGCAAAAATTTTATTTGATTTGGGCATTCCTGCATTGGCACTGTTTCCTAACGTAGATAAAAGTAAACGCTCCAATAATGCAGAAGAAGCGTTTAATCCTGATGGACTCTTGCAACAAACCGTGAGACAGATTAAACAAAGTGTGCCTGAAATGGGAATCATTACGGATATTGCGCTAGATCCTTATACATTACACGGGCAAGATGGATTAACGGATGATGTGGGGCATATTTTAAATGATGCAACGATAGAGGTCTTGATTAAGCAAGCGTTAAGTCATGCAGAAGCAGGTGCTGATATTGTGGCACCGTCAGATATGATGGATGGGCGAATCGGTGCCATTAGGCAAGCCTTAGAGTTTGAAAATTACACGCACACTCGTATTTTGAGTTATGCTGCTAAATATGCCTCGCATTTTTATGGCCCATTTAGAGATGCAGTTGGCTCTAAAGCCTTGTTAGGGAAAGCGGATAAACGCACCTATCAAATGGATCCTGCGAATGTCAGAAGCATTACGTGAAGTTGCGATGGACATTGAAGAGGGGGCTGATATGTTCATGGTAAAGCCTGGGATGCCATATTTAGATGTTGTCCGTGCGGTGAAAGATACATTTGGTGTTCCCACTTTTGCGTACCAAGTCTCAGGTGAGTATGCGATGTTAAAAGCAGCGAGTTTAAATGGTTGGATTGATGAGCGTGCATGTGTGCTTGAAGCATTGATGAGCTTTAAGCGTGCAGGTGCTGATGCAGTTTTAACGTATTATGCTAAAGACATTGCAACTTGGCTAAAGTAGATAATTATTTCCATCATTTTTATACCTATCATTTTTATACCCATCACCTTTGAAGATCAAACTTGCAGGATGCAACTGCTTTGTTGGCTTCGTATTCTCTCCGGCAATCACTTACGTAATGTAAGCTCATCGGGCATTCGTACACTTGCCGCCTCTCAGGATCTTCAAATCTTTTGGGTATATATCTATCATTTTCAAATATTTTAGGTATATAAGTTGACTAAATAACATGTGCGTATTACAAATATCACCAGATAACTATTTTTAATAAAATTTTTAATAAAATTTTTGATTTGAGGAGTGAAATTATGAGTGCAAGAACGTTGTACGACAAGTTATGGGATGCACATATAGTGCGCAGCGAAGGCGATGATACCGCTTTATTATATATTGATCGGCACATTGTGCATGAAGTGACAAGCCCGCAGGCTTTTGAGGGTTTACGCCTTGCGAATAGGACGTTGTGGCGTAAAGAATCAATTTTAGCAACGCCAGATCACAATACGCCAACAGATCCAGGGTTTACTGAAATCAAAGATCCTATTTCTCGCTTGCAGGTTGATACTTTAGATCAAAATGCTCGGGCAACTAAAGTAACTTATTTTCCTGTTGGGGATATTCGTCGTGGGATTGTGCATGTTGTTGGACCAGAGCAGGGTGCAACATTGCCAGGAATGACGGTCGTTTGTGGCGATTCTCATACAGCAACACATGGCGCAATGGGGCACTTGCATTTGGCATCGGTACCTCGGAAGTGGAGCATGTGATGGCAACAAGCTGCTTGGTACAAAAAAAATCTAAATCAATGCTCATAGAAGTGAATGGTGATTTGTGCGTGGGCGTGACGGCGAAGGATATAATTTTGGCGATCATTGGCAAAATTGGAACCGCTAGTGGTACAGGATACGCGATAGAGTTTCGAGGAACTGCTATTTCTAAGTTATCAATGGAAGGCCGTATGACCATTTGTAATATGGCAATTGAGGCTGGTGCACGTGTTGGGATGATTGCTGTAGATCAAACAACAATAGATTATATTAAAGGTCGTCCTTTCGCGCCAACTGTAAGCCAATGGGATTCTGCTGTTGCGGCATGGCAGGATTTACATTCTGATAAAAATGCTATTTTTGATAAAGTGATCCACATTAATGCACGCGATATTAAACCTCAGGTAACATGGGGAACGAGCCCTGAAATGGTCATTGCTATTGATGAGCCTGTACCTGATCCAACCAAAGAGACTGATCCTGTAAAACGTGCTGGTATGGAAAAAGCATTGATATATATGGGGCTAAATGCAAACCAAAGCTTGAGCGATATTCGATTGGATCGTATTTTTATTGGTTCATGCACTAATTCCCGAATTGAAGATCTGCGTGCTGCTGCAGAAATTGCTAAAGGCAAACATGTTTCGCCAACGATTAAGCAGGCAATGATTGTTCCAGGATCAGGGCTTGTGAAACAACAAAGCAGAAAAAGAAGGTTTGGATAAGGTTTTTATTGCCGCAGGTTTTGAATGGCGTGAACCAGGCTGTTCGATGTGCCTTTGCAATGAATCCAGATAAATTAGGTGATGGTGAGCATTGTGCATCAACATCCAATCGTAATTTTGAAGGTCGCCAAGGTGCAGGTGGACGAACGCATCTTGTGAGCCCTGCAATGGCTGCTGCGGCTGCGATAGCTGGTCATTTTGTTGATATTCGCTCTTAATAAATTTATTTTTAATGAAATTTTTAATGAAAAAGAATACGTATTTTATTATTTTAGCTAGGAATATATATGAAGCCTTTTACCCGACATACAGGATTAGTTGTTCCATTGATAGACCAAATGTTGATACTGATGCGATTATTGCGTAAGCAGTTTTTAAAAGCAATTAATCGTACAAGTTTGGTGTTAATTTATTTGATGAATGGCGCTATCTAGATAAGGCGAGCCAGGAATGGATTGTTCAACAAGGCCCATTAATTCTGGATTTTCATTAAATTTTCCACAGTTTAAAGGTGCATCTGTTTTAATTGCGCGTGAAAATTTTGGCTGCGGCTCATCAAAGAGAGCACGCGGTTTGGGCTTTGGATGATTATGGTATTCGAGTGGTTTTAGCGCCCAGTTATTCGGATATTTTTTCAATAACTGTTTTAAAATGGTGTGCTTCCAATTCGTTTATCAGAACAAGAAATTGATCATATATTTAAGGCAATAGATCAAACGAAGGGTTTTGAATTAACCGTTGATCTTGAAAAACAATGTGTTTGTTATGCTAATCAAAATTACTCTTTTGAAATTGATGCATTTCGTAAACATTGTTTATTAAATGGATTAGATGATATCAGGCTGACTTTGACACACTCAGAAGATATTCTGATGTATGAAACAAAGCGTAAGGCAGAAGCACCTTGGTTATTTGTGTAATTTTTAGGTTTTAAATTTTCACTGTTATTCTTATTCTTATTTTGTAACCACTCAGCAGATGCTTGTTTGGAGATACCGAATCAAGTTCGGTATGACTGTGGTGGTCATTGCGGGCTCGATCCGCAATCTCCAAATCTTTTGGGTATAGAATTCGTTTTAAATTCCCCTCCGATGGAGGCAAAGGTATCTACACATTATTTATTACAATAAATGAAAAAGGCTCATGTGGTTGCATATTCAAATTTAGCAAGTCCACCCTGTTAAGGGGGGATTTAGGGGGGGTAACGTTTTAATACAAAAATTCTGGAGACTCATAAAATGACAATGCTACATGATAGAACCTAAAAAACGATTATTATCGTGATTTACTGTTAAGTTTTTTCTAAACCCCCTCTAACTCCCCCTTAAAAAGGGGAGGACTAAAAAGATGTGTAGATACCTTTGCGATGGAGGGGTGCGCTGTAAGCGTGGGGTGGTTTTCTTGAAAGTATGAATCAAATCATATATCAATCGTTTCAAAATTATGAAGTGCGTAACATCAGTTCTTAATTTATGGCTAAGCTAGTTTCTATGTTTAAAAATAGAAATGAGCTTTTTTTCTATTATTATTTCTGAGCAAGCTTGCTTAATCGTGTGTGATAAACCTCTCGTAATTCATGATCAACAAGAAGGTACCTATTCTTATAGAGATTGTTTATTTTGCGTGTTAATGCAGCTGGGCTGGAAGGGGGTGTATTAATTTCTGTTTGTCTTAATTTAATTATTTCGTTTAGCTTGTTGATGTGATCTGTTTCATACTTTTCAGTATTAAAATTATAGCTAGATGAGGTTGAATCGTTATAAAAGTCACTGAAATCTTCGCTAAATTCATCATGTAATTGAAATGCATCATCAATTGTCTCTTTTTGATGTAAAGGGGGTTGATATGATGTATCTGGAAAATTTAAATCATCAAATGCAAAATTTTGTATCGGTAATTCCGTTGCTAAAAATTGTTTATTATGAGGTTCAATGTCAGTCGTAATATTTTTTTGAGCTGAATGTAAGGCTTCATTAGCATATTTTGAAGTATCTAATAATTGTTTTTTAATTTCATACAGTTCGGAATTGTTTTTTATGTCATTCAATGATGATTTGATATCGTTTAAGTTGAGTTCACGTTCAACTTCAGATTTCAAATTGTCTGTCATTGAACGTACTTTGCCCATCAGGCTTCCGATAGTTTTGATTACTGTAGGCAGTTTTTCGGGGCCAACGACGATAATGGCAATGACTGCGATGATGCCTATTTCTCCAAAGCTTATATCAAACATTCTATCCTCTTAATTATTGGGTTAATTTATTTATAATTTATTTTGTAGTTTTTTGATTTTCAAATAAATTTTTTGATATAAGACTTGAAAAAGGTATTAAATTCAGTTTCAATTTTGGCTCAATACAAAGGGCGTCATTATTCGCTAATGATTATTACTTGGCCCTATTTAATGTTAAATCTATTTCGATATGAATAATAATGTTTTTTTAATAATGCGTTTTTAACTATTTTTTTTCTCATTTTGTTCTGTATCATTTTTGTCAGAGGATGTATTTGATACATCTTTGGTTTTCTTTTCCCCTTCTTTCATTGCTTCTTTGAAGCCTTTAATTGATGCACCAACATCACTGCCTAAATTGCGTAGTTTATTACCACCAAACAAGATAAGAACAACAGCCAAAACAATTAACCAATGCCAAACGCTTAAACTACCCATAGTAAATATTCTTTAAATATTTTAAATTGGGATGGAGATAAAAACAGAAAATCTGTAAAAAATCGGTAAATTTGTTGAGATTTTATTTTCAATAAAGGGTTCAATACCAGATGCGATTATAATGGACTATATGTTCACTATCAAATAAGTTTCATATGAATTTTGTTCAAAGAAGATAAGCATATTTTGAATATGAAACTAATTAATTGAGATGGCTTGATTAATGTGTATTTTTTTTATAAAATCGCGGTCTTTATCGTCAATCACTAACATAAGATTTGTTTATCCAAAGAGTCATACTCACTTTTTGCTTCAGTTTTGTGAGATGGCGTGATGAAATCAAAATTCCTTATCTTTTATATATTTGGCTAATTTAGCGGAGTTAATCCCATGTTTGCAGTAGTTAAAACCGGTGGTAAACAGTACCGGGTTACAGAAGGCCTTATCCTTCGTGTTGAAAAAATCGAAGCAGAAGAAGGCGCAATAATTGAGCTATCTGATGTTTTAATGTTAAGTGATGGCACAGCAATTACGATAGGAACACCTTCAGTTGCAGGCGCTGTTGTAACTGCTGAAGTGCTTAGTCAAGCTCGTACACGTAAAATTGAAATTATTAAATTCCGTCGTCGTAAGCATTATCGTAAGCGTCAAGGACATCGTCAATATTTTACAGAGCTTAAAATTATGAGCATTAAAGCATAATTTTGACTAAGCGCTGCTTTAGCGAATCTAAATCTATTTTATAGATTACTTAATATTAAATTACTGGCATAAATATTTAAAATAAAATATTTATTCCCAGCCGCAGATGGAGTGTTAATCATGGCACAGAAAAAAGGCGTTGGCTCAAGCCGTAATGGACGCGATTCAGAAAGTAAACGTTTAGGTGTTAAACGTTTTGGTGGTGAACTTGTTTCATCAGGCTCAATCATTGTACGCCAACGTGGTACTAAGTTTCATCCTGGTACGGAATGTTGGTTGTGGCAAAGATCATATACTTTATTTGCAAAAGAAGATGGTTATGTTTTGTTTCAAGTGAAAGGTCCAAAAAATCGTTCATTTGTAAGCATTACACCATTAACTGAAGCATAATTGTTTGAAATAGCTTAAAGGCCCCAGACGGGGCTTTTTGCTATTGTGGTATTTGGTAAAATTGGTAGCAGTTTTAACGTGTCGATTTTTGATGAGTTCTGATTTTGACAAGTTCTGACATGATTTATATTTTTAATAGATTCTAAAAAGAAATTTTTTTGAATTCAAAAGGATTGGCAATGCGTTTTATTGATGAAGTCACTGCAAATGTTGCCGCTGGTGATGGTGGTAATGGTTGTATGAGTTTTCGTAGAGAATTATACATTCCATTTGGCGGGCCAGACGGTGGGGATGGTGGCGATGGTGGCAGTGTATTTGTTAGGGCATCTAATACTGTTAATACGCTTGCTGACTACCGATTTTCTAAAGTATTCAAAGCCGTGCGTGGTGAAAATGGTCGCGGCGCAAATGCTACAGGCGCTGCAGGTGCAGATTTAACGATCATCGTACCGTTAGGTACTGTTATTTATGATGCAGATTCGGGTGATTTTGTGTGCGATTTGACTGAGCATGGTCAGATAGAGAAAGTTGCACAAGGTGGCTTTCATGGTTTAGGCAATACACGTTTTAAAAAGTTCAACAAATCGTGCACCAAGACAAACTAAAGATGGAACGCCTGGTGAGGAACGTCGTTTACGCATGGAGTTAAAAAGTCATTGCAGATGTGGGATTACTTGGTTTTCCAAATGCAGGTAAGTCCACATTAATTCAGCAGTGTCTGGCAAAGCCTAAAGTTGCGAATTATCCATTTACGACATTACAGCCTAATTTAGGCGTAGTGAGAGTTGGCCCCTATGAAAGTTTTGTGATGGCTGATATTCCAGGACTGATTGAAGGTGCTGCTGATGGTTTAGGCTTAGGTCATAAATTTTTAAAAGCATTTATCACGTACCTCTTTGCTATTGCACTTGGTTGATATGAGTCCGTATTCAGATTCACAAGATCCTGTTCAGGATTTTAAAACGATTGTTTTAGAATTAGAAAAGTACGGGGATAATTTAGTTGATCGACCTAGGTGGTTGATATTAAATAAAATTGATACGATTCCTGAAGAAGATCGCGAACAAATTTTAAGTGATTTTATGACGCAAATAGGTTGGGTCGGCCCAACATTTATAATCGCGGCTATTTCTAAGCAAGGTACAGAGCAACTTGTTTATAAAGTGATGGAGCATGTTAATGAAAATCATGTTGCGGTTATGTCTGTAGAATCGAGTCTTAAAGATGTACTTTCTTCCCATTTATTACCAGATGTTGGTGAGGATGAGTTGTGATTTTAAAAGCTTAATGGTTTTATCCCCGTCACCTTTGAAGATCCTCTTGGTTGGCAGCATGCACTCATCCAAATCGCGCACCTAAGGTACGTTCATCGGGAGTTCGTACATTTGCCGCCTCTCAGGATCTCCAAATCTGTTGGGTATATATCTTGTAAGTTTTTATGTTGTAGGTTTTTATGTAACTTGTTGTTAAATATTTTATATATTCTGGTTTTGATATGTTTAATCACCTATTTATAAAATAGGTGATTTTTTTTTTAGTTTAGTTACTTTTGATTTTGTGGTGCGAGGCAATCAATGTGTAACTAGAACTATTTATTTTTACCAAAATCTACTAAAATTCTCTCGTTTGAATAAAAAGTTTTAATTGATTATTGGGTCTTTATTCCAAATGTTTTAGTTTCGCATGTAATCGGTTTGGAAATTAATTATATAAATTAATTGTATACATAAAATAAATGGTAACTACTCAGCTGTATTATTCTCTTAAAAAGACTACCGCCTGCTGTCGCAGTCACCCCTCCAAAGAGGGGAATTAAACATATGTACTATTTTGTTTTAAATTCCCCTCTTTGGAGGGGTGGCAGCTTTAGCTGACGGGGCGGTTTTCTTTTTAGAACAAGATACTTTGACACCTGTTGAGTAGTTACAATAAATGCATGAATTTTAATTTCATGTGTTTTTTAATATTACTCAAGAAGGTTGTTTTTTGTTTGATAGAATGAAAGACAATCGAATCAATAATTCTAATAAAGGTAAATAAAATGTCATTACAACCTCAGTTTAAACGTATTCTCTTAAAACTTAGTGGCGAAGCATTAATGGGTGATGGAGAATATGGTATTGATCCTATTACGATTGGGCGCATTGCGGATGAAATTAAAGCAGTTCGCGCGATTGGTGTAGAAATTGGTGTTGTGATTGGTGGTGGAAATATTTTCAGAGGTGCAGGATTAGCACAAGCAGGTATGGATCGCGTAACGGGTGATCATATGGGAATGCTTGCAACAGTCATGAATTCACTTGCTTTACAAGATGCACTTGAACGACGAGATGTCTTTGTACGTGTGATGAGCGCTATTAAAATTAATGAGGTATGTGAAGATTATTTACGTCGTCGTGCAATACGCCATTTAGAAAAAAGCGCGTTACAATTTTTGCTGCTGGGACAGGTAACCCATTTTTTCACAACTGATTCAGCTGCAGCACTTCGAGCAATAGAAGTGGGTGCAGATGTAATGTTGAAAGCCACTAAAGTTGATGGGATTTATTCTGCTGATCCTAAAAAAGACCCAAATGCAACACGTTATGAGCACATTACTTACCAAGAAGCATTGAATAAAAATTTAGGTGTTATGGATCAAACTGCGATGGTAATGTGTAAAGAGAATGATTTACCTATTAAAGTATTTAATATTTTTAATCCTGGTGATTTAATGCGCATTGTGTGTGGTGAATCAGTTGGGACGACAGTGACTAAATAAACATTATGTCCCATCTTCTTTGAAGATCCTACCTTGCAGGATGCAACTGCTCTGTTGGCTTCGTATCCTTACCGCTTTGCAGTATCTTCAAAGATTTTGGGTATAAAATTAATTTGGTTTTTTGCCATTTATTAAGTTAAAAATTAAAATGATAGCTTCACAAAAAACTCACACATGTACATTATTGTGTGGCTGTATTTAAAAGTTATGTGATGATTCTTTTAATAAAGTTGTGCCTGATGTTAAATATTTTTAGCATTTTTCAGAGCCAACTAATATTTTTATATTCTTAAGTGTGAGGTTGTTATGATTGCTGAGATTAAAAAAGACGCAGAATTGCGCATGCATAAATCAATTGATAGTTTACGCCAAGATTTAATTAAATTACGTACTGGCCGTGCAAGCACTAGTTTGCTTGATCATATTGAAGTGCTTAGTTATGGTTCGATGGTGCCGCTATCACAAGTTGCAAATATTAATGTGTTGGATTCTCGGACAATCGGTGTAACGCCTTGGGAAAAAACAATGGTTGCCGCAGTTGAAAAGGCAATTATGCAAAGTGATTTGGGTTTAAATCCATCAAGTAATGGTAATTTGATTCAGGTACCACTGCCGCCGCTTAATGAAGAGCGTCGCCGAGACATGGTTAAAATTGTTAAAAATGAAGGTGAAGCAGCTAAAGTTTCTATTCGCAATATTCGTCGTGATGCGAATGGAAAGTTTAAGGACTTATTGAAAGATAAAGCAGCTTCAGAAGATGATTTAAAGCGTGCTGAGGATGATATTCAAAAATTGACAGATAGAGCCATTGCAGAAATTGATAAAGCACTAGCAAATAAAGAAGCTGAAGTAATGGAAGTATAGGTTTTATTGAATGATAAATAAAAAGGTTGATTCAGCGAGTGACATGCCAGCTAACATATGTAGGCATGTTGCTATTATCATGGATGGTAATGGGCGCTGGGCTAAAAAACGATTTTTGCCAAGATTTATGGGGCATAAATCAGGTGCAAAGGCAGTCAAGCGGATTGTGATTGCTGCACAGGCCTTAAATGTAGAAGTGTTAACTTTGTATGCATTTTCAACAGAGAATTGAAACGTCCCGCAGAGGAAATCAGTTTTTTGATGGAGTTATTACATAACACGATTGAAAAGGAGTTTTCAGAATTAGTTAAACAAGGTGTTTGCCTTAATTTTATTGGTGATTGGCGTGCTTTGCCTAAAGATTTAGTTGAAAAAATAGAAAATATTTTAAATGAATCATCTCACAACAGTGGCTTAAAATTAAATATAGCACTCAATTATGGCGGTCGGCAGGATATTGTGAATGCTGCAAAAATACTCAGTGAACAGGTTTTATTAGGTAAATTAACACCTGATGACATTACAGAGAATTTATTTGAGCAACAGCTTTCATTGAGTGATGAAAGACCTGTTGATTTGCTCATTCGGACAAGTGGTGAAATGAGGCTTAGTAATTTTTTATTATGGCAATTAGCGTATTCTGAATTCTATTTTACTGATAAATTATGGCCAGATTTCGATGCAGACGATTTAGCAAAAGCAATTGCAGATTTTAATCTTAGAAAGCGTCGTTTTGGCGATGTGTAATTCACTAGATAATATATACCCTAAAGATTTGGAGATCCTACTTTGGCTACGAGTGTAGGAATACCGATGAGCTTACATTACGTACGTGATTCGGGAAAGTGTATGATGCCAACAAAGTTGGATCTTCAAAGGTGATGGGTATAAATTAATCAAATCATTAGCTTCAAAAAGAAAAGGCAGTTTTATGAAAGAGCGCATTAGTACAGGCTTAATTATGGCATTTATCGCGATTATGTCGATTTTCTATCTACCAACGGACTGGTTCTCACTTGTACTCATACTCATTGGATTAGTTGGCGGATATGAGTGGACTAAAATGATGTCTTTAACGCGCAGTGGTGCATTTATTTTTATATTGCTTCTTTGTTTGTTAATGGTTGTGTTTACTGTGTGTTTAAATTTTAATTTCCTCATAATGCATGAAGAGATAATAGACCTGGGTGGGTTTGAATTTGGGTTACGATTTTTATTAGTATTGAGTATATTTTGGCTTATGATGCCTTTCATTTTAAAGCGATATGCACAAAAGGAAATGCCATTTTTAACGCAAAAAGCGGTGTTATTGTGTATTAGCATGCTCACTGTCTTGGGTTTTTTTGTGGGTATTTTAATGCTGCATTATGTGCATCCTAGATATGTATTTTTGCTGGTGCTTTTGGTTGCAGGTGCTGACAGTATGGCGTATTTTGTTGGGCGAAAAATTGGTAAGCATAAATTAGCGCCCACTATTTCACCAGGAAAATCAATTGAAGGTGCCTGTGCGGGTATTGTTTCTGGGTTATTCATTGGTTTAATTGCTTCATTTTTCATTGATATGAGTATATTACAGCGTTTGGGTTTTATGGTTTTATGTGGCGTAATGGTCATTATTTCTATTTGTGGCGATTTATTTGAAAGTTTAGTGAAACGTTTTGCAAAGGTTAAAGATTCAGGCAATATTTTTGCCTGGTCACGGTGGTGTTTTAGATCGGATTGATGCGCTCACAGCAGCCGCACCTTTGTTTGTATGTGGATTATTTTTGTTAGGGATTCAAGGGTGATTATGCGTAACCATCAAAATAATGAGGTGATTAAAACTATTTGTTTATTGGGCGCAACAGGTTCAATAGGGGACAGCACTTTGGCGGTTGTTCGCCAGAATCCACAGATTTTTAGAATTCATTCTCTAGTAGCCAATCAAAACGTTGAGAAAATGTTTGAGCTGTGTCTTGAGTTTAATCCAAAATATGCTGTATTAGAGAATCATAAAGCGGCGAATTTATTGCGTGATAAAGTGATAAGTCACCGATTAAATGTGACTGTTTTAGATGGACATGATGCGATTAATGATATGGCGAGTCATGAGGATGTTGATATTGTCGTTGCGGCAATTGTTGGATCACACGGATTAATATCAGCACTTGCTGCGGTGAAATCGGCAAAAACGATTTTACTTGCCAATAAAGAATCGTTGGTAATGGGTGGTGCATTATTTATGAATGCAGTCAAACAATATGGTGCGCGCTTACTGCCTATTGACAGTGAACATAATGCACTGTTTCAGTGTTTGCCAAAAAATTCAAATGGGTATGCAACAAATGTTGGCGTAAATCAATTAATTCTCACCGCATCAGGAGGTCCTTTTCGCACCAAAACAATAGATCAGATGAAAACAGTGAGCTTGTCTGAAGCGTTAAAACATCCTAAGTGGGTGATGGGGGCAAAAGTTACCCTCGATTCAGCAAGTTTAATGAATAAGGGATTAGAGCTTATTGAGGCACATTTTTTTATTTGATATGCCTCAGAAAAACTGGATGTTATTGTTCATCCTCAAAGTATTATTCATTCTCTGGTGCGCTATGATGATGGGTCTTTTTTGGCACAATTAAGTGAGCCTGATATGCGTATCCCGATTGCTCATGCATTAAGCTATGCGCATTCATTTCCAAATAGAGTACCATCAAGCGCTAAAAATATGGATTTAGCAGAGATTGCAAGCTTGAGTTTTGAAAAGCCTGATTATGAAAAATTTCCATGTCTACAATTGGCGTTTGATAGTTTGAAATTAGGGGGGTCTGCTTTGGTGACATTAAATGCGGCCAATGAAATTGCAGTAGAGCATTTAATGCAAAATCATCTTCAGTTTATGGATGTTCCTAAAGTGATTCCAACATGTTTGTCCCATTTTGGGACACATCTTCTGACGGATTTAGAAAATTTATTGGCTTTTGATGATGAAGTGGCTCTTTGCCACTTTCTATGGGTAAGTGGGATGAATAAAATTCAATTTACCCGCAACAAAGTAAATCATTTGGATAAAATTGTTTATATTTCTAAAGCCTCTTGCCCGACGTTTTGCAAGTTGTATCTTTGAGTTGAGTCCCTCTAAAATCCCATTGCTGATTCTCGATGTGGTATATCTCAAAATACCTTTCCAATGACGTTTTACTGTTTTTGCAAATGCTTGCATGGGCACTATTTTTGATTCACTTGCTTGCCTAACCCAATCTTCCAAAAATACCTCCGCTTCTTTAGGATCTGTCAGTGACCAAAACTCATTGAATAGAACTTTTAATCGATAAGCTATCCCTATATTGGGAAAACGAACAATCGCTTCATTTAATTTAACCTCTTGTTCTGATGTTAAATTGTTTCTATTTTTTAGAAAAATATACTTCGTTTTTTTGAAAAAGTCATGCTCTTTTTGTTCAGCTTGGCGCACTTGATTGACCCCTTCATTGAGCAATTTTGCGATATGAAAACGATCAAAGGTAATCGGTGTATTCGGAAAATATTCAGCTGCACCCGCTATAAATGCAGGAGATAGATCCATGCTAAGTTCTTCAATTCTAGAAAGATCAACACCTTGATTTTCTAAGTGATTTGCAACGCTTTTAAGCACTTCTTTGTTTTTGCCTACGGCGATATGGATCACTTGCGAATTTTCTAAATCAACGGCAATTGAAACATATTTGTGCCCTTTTTTTGCCGAAGTTTCATCTATGCCTAAGTAAGCGATATCACGACAGCTAGTGTTCTTGATAGCTCCTTGAACCCAATGAGAAAAAACTCTCCACAGTCGATTATCATGGACGTTGAACAAAGATGCAATCTGAGTCATGGAGACCTCTTTCTCAAGTAATTTCATAACAAAAGCTTCAAAGAGCAAAGTAAAACCATTACTTGGACGTGCCCAAGGTGCTTCAACCGTTCTAACTTTGCCATCTGAGCGCGTTATCCTAGGAAGGCGACAATGAATAAATGTCTTATACTCAAAATGATTAACATGCTGCCAAACCCGCTCGTCAGCTCTGTCATGTACCGCACAAGGCTGATTACTATCATCTAAAAACTGTGAGCCAGGTATAAACCCAACATATATATGAAGCTCTTCAGCTCCTTTTGTATTGGTTAAAAAATCAAACTTTTCTATACGCCAAGGAGACTCAATTTTTAATGTTTTTGCAAAAACTTCATTTCCATTCAAGTTATCATTCCTCGTTAGTTTAAATACCTAAATTATGCCCTACCCACAATAAATGGCAAAGAGCCATTATTTTTTAGTCAGTTAAAAGCATTGCACTTCATTAAAGCAGGATCTTCAAAGGTGATGGGTATATACCCAAAAGATTTGAAGATACTGAGAGGCGGCAAGTATACGAACCCCGATGAGCTTACACAAGGTAAGTGATTCGGGAGAGAATACACAGCCAACAAAGTAGGATCTTCAAAGGTGATGGGTATAAATCATTTAGTCAACAATAAACGTCGGTAAACGTAATCGATAACGAATGGCAAGTAAGCGTATTGTTAATGTGACAAATAAGCCAATGAGCATCGATACATTGTTGTTGGCACCCACATAATGTAGACCAACGTGAACCATTGCACCTGCTAAACATGCTGTTGCATAGACTTCTTTTTGTAAAACCATTGGAATTTCACGCGCGAGTACATCTCGAATAATTCCGCCACCAACGCCTGTTAATATACCCATCATAATTGCGACCAGTGAGCCTGCACCGTATGTCAGTGCTTTATTTACGCCAATCCCTACAAATACAGCTAAGCCAACCGCATCTAGGATGGGTAATATTAAAATATTAATATGCGCGACGATTTTAATAAAACTCATTGATATTAAACATGTCATTAAAATAACGTATATATAAGTAGGATCAATTACCCAAAAAACAGGTACCGCACCAAGAATAGCATCACGCATTGTTCCACCACCAATAGCGGTAACAGTGGCTAATACGACCACACCAAACGGATCCATTCTCATTTTTCCTGCCAGTAAAACACCTGAAATGGCGAAGACAATTGTGCCTAGTAAATCAAAAAAATATAAAAAAGTCATAGATCCTCAATTGTAAAATTTAAAAGATTTGGTATTGAATATAGTGAACATTAATTGGCTTGCATACCCAAAAGATCTTCAAATATGATGGGCATATATACCCAAAAGATTTGGAAATCCTGCGAGGCGACAAGTATACGAATCCCGCTGAGCTTACATCTAGTAAGTGATTCGGGAGAGAATATGAAGTCAACAAAGCAGGATCTTCAAAAGTGATGGGTATAAAATAGAAGATAGGTAATCATGTATGAGTGTCACAATTTTAATCACAGAACTAAGTTAAAAGCAGGTAAAATCTTATTTCACTTCACTTCACTTTTAATATTTATATCCTTCATTCAAATGTCTTGGATATTAAGTATGCACAAAAAGCACTTAAAACACTTAAAACACTTAAAACACAAAAGTATAAAAATAATGAAAATAGAAAGCATAATAAATAACTGTATTACGGATCAAGAAAATATCATTCAAGCATTGATTATGCGTATTGACGATTTAGAAAATAAATTTAGTTTTCAAGAAAATACAATTGATATTTTAAATGAAACAATTCTAAAACAATATAATGACATTGATGTTCTTAAGAATCAGATTAGTCAAATCATTGCACGTATAAAAATAAATGCGCCCAATGATGATGTACAAGGCATTAATAATCAACTTGAATTACCACCACACTATTGATGCACAATTTGTATACCCATCACCTTTGAAGATCCTGTTTTGTTGATTGCGCATACTCGCCCGAATCACTTACGTAATGTAAGCTCATCGGGAACTCGTAAGCTTATCGCCTCACAGTATCTCCAAATCTGTTGGGTATATATCTCCGTTACCTTTGAATATCCTACTTTGTAAATATCTTAAAATCTTAATATCTCATCCATATTTTTAGGTTAGTCTATTTTGCTTGTATCGCTGTAATTTATTGTGGGCTAATCATCAATAAGGATAAAAAATGATTTCAATGGCATTGAGGCATATTAAAAAAGTAATGAGCATATTTATTGTGTTGTGCGTAGGTGCTTATTTTTGGATAACAAATAATGAAAATAATGCCATTAATTACCTTGCCGAATCAGTCAAAAGGCAAGATATTAGCCTTACAGTTCTAGCTGATGGTACTTTAGAGGCGCAAAAGCAAGTGAGTGTCGGCTCGCAAGTATCGGGGCAAATCAGGAAATTACACATTGCATTGGGTGATGTCGTCACAAAGGGTGATTTATTGGCTGAAATTGATGACTTGCCGCAAAAGAATGCATTGGCTGATGCAAAGGCACGTCTTAAAAATACTGAAGCAAGTAAAGCGGCCAAGTTAGCAAATTTAGAAAATGCTAAATTAACCTTTGAAAGGCAGTCTTTATTAAGTAATAAAGGTGCGAGTAGAGTGTCTGAATTTGATACCGCAAAAGCAAATTTAAATGCATTATTGGCTGAGGTTGAGGCAATGGATGCGCAAATTTCTGAGGCCAAAATTGCTTTAGATACAGCGATATTAAATTTAAGTTACACGCAGATTCATGCGCCAATGTCTGGTGTTGTCGTTGCTTTGGTTGTTGAGGAGGGACAAACGGTTAACTCCGTACAAAGTGCACCCACATTAATTAAAATTGCAAATCTATCAACCATGACCGTGAAAGCACAAATCTCAGAAGCAGATGTAATTAAAGTCAAGGTGGGTTTACCCGTATATTTTACAATTTTGGGTGATAAAAAACGATATCAGGCTAAATTGCGACAAATTGAGCCAGCACCTGAATCAATAAAACTAGACTCAAATGCAGCTAAAACAACGGAAGCAATTTATTATAATGGCCTGTTTGATGTTGATAATAGCGATGGATTATTGAGAATCTCAATGACAGCACAAGTGGTTATTATGGTAAAAGAGGCAAAAAGTGTGCTCACTATTCCTGTCTCGGCAATTACTTTTTAATCAAAAAAATAATCAAAAAACTAATCAAAAAACTAATCAAAAAAATAATAATCAAAACAAATCTAAGGAAAAAATAGCAGGATTAAATGCAGCGCCTACATCTCAAAATAATTTGAATAATGCGATGGTTCGAGTTTTAATGCCAGATGGTACGATTGATGATCGCAGCATTATTACGGGTTTAAATAATAATATTCAGGTGGAGATTTTAACAGGGCTTAATGAAGATGAGAAAGTCGTTATCTCAGATTCAAGCGCACAATTATCCAAAACGCTGCCACGGGGAATGGGTAAGTTATGAGCTTGATTAGGCTTTCAAATATTTGTAGATTTTTTCAATCTGGTGATACGGTAACCACCGTGTTAAAAAATATTAATTTAGTGGTTAATCAAGGAGAAATGATTGCGATTGTTGGGGCGTCAGGATCTGGTAAGTCAACGCTCATGAATATTTTGGGTTGTTTAGATACCGCAAGCTCGGGGCAATATTATTTTTCATGATGATGATATTGCACAGTTTGATGCGGATCATTTAGCAAAATTACGCCGTGAACATTTTGGTTTTATCTTTCAAAAGTACCATTTATTGAATACCTTAAGTGCACGTAAAAATGTTGAAATTCCCGCTATGTATTCAGGAATGCCGAGTAATATGCGTTCGCAACGCGCAGGGGAAATTTTAGAAAGTTTAGGTTTGCAATCTCGTGTAGATTATTTTCCGAATCAACTGTCAGGCGGGCAACAGCAGCGTGTTTCAATTGCGCGAGCCCTTGGTTTTAATGGCGGCGATATTATTTTTAGCAGATGAGCCTACAGGCACTTGATAGCGCAAGTGGGCAATCTGTTTTATTACAATTGAAAGCACTCAATGCACAAGGTCATACGATTATTATCGTAACGCATGATATGGCGGTTGCAAAAAATGCTTCACAGATTATTGAAATTAAAGATGGCTGTATTATCAGTGACATTGTAAATACTGAGCATATCTCCATCACCTTTGAAGATCCTGCTTTGTTGGATGCGTATCCTCACCCGAATCACTTACCTTGTGTAAGCTCATCGGGCTTCGTACACTTCAGCCGCCCCTCGCGGTATCTCCAAATCTGTTGGGTATATTCATCATGATCATCCAGTTAAAGCCAATTTTGGTAAAGCACAGGCTGTAAATAAATCAAATAAATATGAATCAGTTGTTTCAATTCATAATCGTTTGTTTGATGCATTTAAAATGGCATTGATTTCAATGTATATGCAAAAAATGCGTACATTTTTAACAATGCTGGGCATCATTATTGGTATTGCATCTGTCATGCTCATTGTGGCAATTGGTAATGGCTCGTCGGATAAAATTTTAAAAGATATTGGTAATTTGGGCACGCCGACATTGGAGATTTACCCTGGTTCTGATTTTGGTGATCGCTCTGGTTTTAAAATGCGCAGTTTGAAGCAAAGTGATGCAGAATATTTAGCAAAGCAAACGTATATTCATTCCGTAACACCGATGGTTTCAGCCAACAAAATATTGCAATTTGGTAATGTTGCGGTGAACGCCAATATTTCAGGCGTGGGCGCAGATTTTTTTGATGTGAGAGGCTATACAATAAGCGAAGGGATTGCTTTTAGTGCACAAAGTGAAATTGACTTAAGTTTAGAAGCGGTGATTGATCAAAATACGCGGAATGCTTTATTTAAAAAGGACCAAAATCCTTTAGGCGAAATTATTTTATTGGGTAATTTACCTGTCAGAATTATTGGCGTGACCGCGCTTAAAAGTTCTGGTTTTGGTTCTGGTGCAAATCTTGAAATATGGATTCCTTTTTCAAGTGCGATGAAGCGAATGTTGGGGCAAAGTTACTTGAGAAATATTACGATTCGAGTGAACGATGGGGTTGATTTAGGGCTGGCTGAGGCAAGTATTACCGAGATTTTGACAAGGTTACATGGTCAGAAAGATTTCTTCCTTATCAATACAGATAGTATTCGAGAAACAGTTGAGCAAACAACAGGAATGCTCACATTATTGGTCGCATCAATTGCATTTATTGCATTATTGGTTGGGGGAATTGGTGTGATGAATATTATGTTGGTATCTGTGAATGAACGTACTCATGAAATTGGTATAAGAATGGCCGTTGGCGCAAGAAAATCTGATATTGCACAGCAATTTTTAATTGAAGCGATTTTAGTGTGTCTAGTTGGTGGATTGATTGGTGTCATCTTAGCATTTGGATTAGGTTTTGGTCTGAATGGTTTGATCTCAAGTTTTCAGTTGAGATTTTCAAGCTCTACGATGATATTAGCGTTTAGTTGTGCATGTTTAGTGGGGCTTATTTTTGGCTATTTTCCCGCTAAACGCGCATCTAATCTTGCGCCAATAGAAGCATTGGAACGTAATTAAATTAAAAAAATACGTATCCAAACTCATTTTGGATACGTATTTTCCAAGTTTAAGCGTTTTAAGAATGTTTTTGATATGCCATACATTCGCCAAATTCACATTATCTTCAAACTTAAAAAGTATGTCTGATACCCAAAGAGAATAATCTAAAGTCTTGAGCGTTATTTTTGCCAGAAGTAATATTGAGCCCTTTTGGTTTATCCCACTTGGTTTTTTCCCATGCTAAATTCGTCCAAACAGATGTTTTACTATTAATATTAAATGTCGTAATAAACCCTAAACGTAGACCACCACTTTTAGCACTTTGTACGACCTTATCTTGTGCCACGTCATATGTTTTTTCATTAATATAATAGCGAAAATAGGGCTGAATATTCCATTCATCATTAATTTTAGTTGGAAAATAGCCTCGAATTTGATTCTGTTCCCATGTTTTATTGCCTGAATTATCCCAAGTCCAATCTGTATATGCCATGAGCTTTGCAGTAAAATTGTCATTGACCTTATACTCAATTCCATGTTCACTTTCCCATTCTGTTGAATTTTTTGTTATTTTATTATCATAGTAATAAAATGCATCCCAAAAAGAGAAGGTCAACTGGTCTGATAACTTATATGAACCAGAGGGAATGAGCCAATACGAATCATATGAATTACGTGCAGGCATACCCGCACGCCCGTCATTATCTTCATAGCGATAAACAGCAGCAAGTGCAAAGCTGGCTTTGTCGCTTTTATACAGTTCACGCGTGGCTTGTATTTGTAATCGATCACGATTAAATGATGTCTGACGACCGGTAAAACCACGCGTGTAATTTCTCATTGAGCGTTTGGCTTCAAATGAATAGCGCCATTTGGAATCAGGGTTACGAATACTTAAGTGAACGGTTGGGCTAATCTTATCGTATACTTTATCGCCATTAATTTTCTCGCCTTTAAATTCTTCTAATTCAATATATGTGTTACTAGTAATACTCCATGGTGCTGATTTTATTAATTCATTAGATCTGGACGTATCTGCAAAAGCGATACCCGAAAATGTACTTAGCATAAGGGGAATGAGTAATGTGTTTACCGCATTTTGTTTCATTGTATATATCCTTAAAAAATGACAAAGAGTCTAAAAAGTATATTAATAATGTAAGATATGCCCAAAAGGATAAAGCACGCTTTTATCATCTTCTGTTTTAATTTCAATAGGTAGCATTCCTTTTGGTTGATTAAATACCATTTTTTCATGCTTAAATAAGCTGCGAATGCCCGCTTTAATATTTGCCTCTAATGAATTACGATTATTATTAGTGATATCAAAACCTGTGATGCCATAAATGGCAATATTGGCTTTAACGCCTTTTAAATAGGCAATGTCATAAGGATTTCTTGATGAGATGAGTACTAAAGGTTTGCTGTTTTTATTGGCAAGATCAACGACATTTTGCATGTGATTGGTGCTAGATGTGAGGTTATAACTGGCTAAAATAATAAAATCACTTTGCTTAATTTTGGATTCTAAATTTGTATCATTGATTGCGTTATCAGTGGTGCTATCGGTTTTAATCACTGCACCTTCCGTTTTAATCGTGACCGCACTTAACTCATCATCAATTAATTCTAATTCTTTGGTAATTAATGCATTTCTTGAATTTTCATCTGAAATAACAAGAATTGAGGTATTTGCTTGTAACGCATATGGCAAAATTTGTTGATTTTCAATGAGTGTAATGGCCGACTCAGCGACTACTTTTTCAAAGTTTTTATGCGTTTGTGATGCAACAATTGTTTTTGCTTTAGACAATGAAACTAAATTATTTGGCCTAATTTTGTGTTTCAATTTATGAGTTACCACATTGGTTGCAGCTTGTTTAATGCGCATTGCAAGTTCAGGATTCTTGGCAGATTCTTTTTCTAGGTAAACATATAAATCTTCTAGTTTTTGAAGTCCCGCATCATCCCAAACATGAAGCGGCATAACGGCAATATCAACACCTGCAAGTAATGCCATCGCAACGGCTTCATTGCTTCCAAAATTGTCTGCAATTGCACCCATATCAAGGGCATCGGTTAACACAAGCCCAGTGTAATTGAGATTTTTACGTAAAATATCAGTCAGAATTTTTTTAGATAAAGTAGCGGGTAAGCCAATCTCAGATTGATCTTTTTTGGAGATGACTTTGGTATTATCCAAAGCTGGAAAAACAATGTGCGCAGTCATAATCATATCGACATCATTTGCAATTGCAGATTGAAACGGCAGCAAATCAGTTTCACGCCATGTTTTTTCTGAGTACGGAACAAGGGGTAAACCAACATGAGAATCGGTAGCAACGTTGCCATGCCCTGGAAAATGCTTCAAGGTCGCAATAATTTTCTGCGAGCTTAATCCCTTAATATAGGCATTTGCCATGTCATTAATCAAAGGGATATTACTGCCGTATGAGCGTACACCAATGATGGGGGTTTTTTGATTGATATTCACATCCACAACAGGGGCAAAATTAACATGAATGCCTAAGGCAGATAATTCAGAACCATGTATTTCACCTGTTTTCTGAGCTAAATTGGCTTGGCGCGTAGCGGCTAATGCCATATTTCCTGGCATTTCAGTGCCTTCTCTTAAGCGAGCAAAGGTATCTACACATCTTTTTAGTCCTCCCCTTTTTTAAGGGGAGCTAGAGGGGGTTTAGAAAAAACTTAACAGTAAATCACGATAATAATCGTTTTTTAGGTTCTATCATGAAGCATTGTCATTTTATGAGTCTCCTGAATTTTTGTATTAAAACGTTAACCCCCCTAAATCCCCCCTTAACAGGGTGGACTTGCTAAATTTGAATATGCAACCACATGAGCCTTTTTCATTTATTGCAATATGTTAAAAGAAAAATTAAAACATGAGCTTTTCAAATGAACACATCGTATTCTAATTTTTGTATATCAGGGCTAGATGCTCGTCTTATAAAACGGTATAAAACTATGGTCAAACAACACATTAGTCCTACTAATCCATTATCATCAGCCATTAAAGATTTAGCGTCTACTCATACTCAATCTTTTGCAACCACTCAAGCAGTTTGGCGTTTCTTTCAAAATGATAGCGTTACATTACCCATATTGAATGCACCACTGATTAATTTAGCGCGGGCTACGACAACAGCGTCAAAACATGAATTTGCACTGGTTGCGCATGATTGGTCGCGATTGCCTTTTTTATCCCATACTCGAAAAAAAAATCAGCTTAAAATGTCCCATAGCAAAGATGTTGGCTATGAATTACAAAGTAGTTTATTGATCAATAGTCAGACTGGGATTCCCATTGCACCGCTATCTTCAACACTTAAAGACAGTGAAAATAGTTGGTCTACTTTGGATGTGCCTGTTGATTCGAAAGATACTCATTTAAATGCATTAACAGATGTTATTTCTACAATAGAAAGGCTCAAATTGTCTCCCTAAATTAGTTCATATTATTGATAGAGAAGCTGATTCTGTTGCGCATTTAAGAGAGTGGTCTCTCCAGAAATGGCAGTATTTAGTTAGGGCAAAAGAAGGGCGTATTGTTTTGCATGAAGGATCTGAAAAAAAAAGTAAAAGATGTTGCCGATAATTTGAATATGAGATTTGTTAAAAATTTGAAATACAAGGGAAATAGTGTCAAATTGAGTGTTTCAGAAACAATGGTCACATTGACTCGTGCAGCAAAACCTAAGCGATGCAATCCTACAACAGGTACGCGTCAAGATCTGAAAGGTGATCCTTTGCCATTACGTTTAGTTGTTGCACAATTATCTGATAATGAAGGAAAGATTTTAACAAGATGGTGTTTATTATCCAATGTGGAAAGCAATATAGATGATCGACAACTTGCACAATGGTATTACTGGCGTTGGAATATTGAATCATTTTTTAAATTAATTAAAAGTGCAGGGCATGATATTGAAAGTTGGTTGCAACAGAGTGCTCAAGCAGTGATTAAGCGGTTTTTAATTGCCTGCATGGCATGTGTGCTGGTCTGGCAGTTGCAAAATAGACAGACAGAAGAAGATATACGGATACGCCAATTTTTAGCCCGTCTATCAGGCGCCAACAAAAAAAAGAGGGCGAATGGAAAGTGCGCCTGCACTGCTCGCAGGGCTTTCTATTCTACTAAACACATTATCTTTGCTTGCAGAATATGATGTAGAAACACTCTCCCAAATGGCAAATGCAATATTAGGAGAGCCGATAATAAATGTGTAGATACCTATGCTTAAGCGAGTGACATATCCGCCTTCTTGATCCACGCCTAATAGAATTGGCAATTGATAGCGGGCTTTTTGAATATCTTGTGTTAATTGATAGGTTTGTTGTGTGTTGATTAAGTTTTCTCGAAATAATGCCAAAGAGCCGATTTTATAATCTGTCAGTATGTTGGCGAGTTTATTAGGTAAGGCCGTTACGTTAATCGGATTTTTTTGGTCATCCACGCCCCAATTGCGAAAATCCAACATTAATACTTGGCCTATTTGTGTACGGATATCCATTTTATCGACTAAAGTCACTGCATTTTCAGCGGGTTTATCCCATAAATGCTGTAAGTTTTTTGGAGATATTTGCGCCCCCACAATGGCATAAGTATGAGCAAATGTGCTCACAGCTAAAATTAATAACGTCATTTTTTTGATCATATTATGGCCTTCTTTAAAATTAAGTTAAAACAGGACACTACCTATTTGGCAGGGATGAATTTTCATTGAATACTTTTATTTATAGTGAATTATCAAAATAACATTATTTCTAACGTTTATTTAGAATAATATATTTTAATATTAAAGACTATGCAGAATTTAATATTCTTTGATGAAAGCCATGTAAATTGAATGTAATAAATTATTTTTCTCGCACATAAAAAAATCAATTGATTAATAACCAATTGATTTTAAATTTTAAAAATAGCCATAATTGAATTGATTGAGGTATTCTGTGAATACAGTTGTTATACCCAAAAGGTGGTGGATATAAATTATCGTAAAGATTTTGCAAGCTTGATAATCTCCAACCGCACTTCATTAGCCGTTGTTGCTGGGTGTTCAAAAAAGAAACGATGCAAGGCATCATCTTCACCTAAAATAATCCCATATTGATCCATACTCACCATGCGTTGGTGAGTCGTCGTTTTAATGTCTTGCAGATCTGTATGTAAAGAATGCTGTTTGCAGGATTTTAAAAGAGTAATAATCGTCTCTAAATGATCATTATCCATGTGATTTATAATACTATTTGTTGCCTCTACGCTAAAGGGAGAGGGCGTAATCACATCTGATTTATTGATCCAGTGAATCATGCCAAATCCATTGATAAACCGATATTTTTCAACAACAAACCTATAAAAAGCAAAATCATGAACAGTATGATACTCATCACTGTCTGGATAAAATCGATGATATAACTCAGCAGTGGCTTCATAATCTTCTGGCACAATCGGTTGAACATTACCAACGAGCGTTAAACGCCAGCTTTTTTGAATATTATTTGCGCTGATGTCATGAATCATGAGCGATGCTTTAGGATTGGCTTGGATGTTTTTAGTATGTTGCGCAATATCACTGATTAATAAAATAGGCTGTCCCATCTTATTCAAACAAAATGGGACGACAGATCCCAAAGGATAGTTAGCTAAATCATGACTATCTCGCATGATTGTGGCTAAACTTCCATTAAAGCTGGAAAGTAAAATTTTTCGTGCATCAATCGCAGCTTGTGATTTCATGTAAGGGGGAGTTGCTGACTTAAGCGTAGCAGATGATTTTATCGAATTAGGTGTGGCAAGTTGAGTATGCATAAATATGATCCTTGTGGTAAATAAAAAATAATTAAAAATGCTTGTACATGTTTATAAAACAAACAATTTTTTTGACAAATTAACTAATCTGATACAGATGCTAAGTGTGCATGTTGATAATCTGGATGCGATAGTTGAATAAAAGGCACTTTAAATACTTGCTCTAATGTATTTGTGGCAATCAAAGATGTAGGTGTATACATTCCTATCATTACACCTTGATCCATCAAAATAATATGGTCAGCAATTTTTAGCGCTTGGTTAATGTCATGCATTACACACACCGTTGTGATGGATAATTCTTTCAATGTCCTAAAATATTTTAATAATCGTTGTTGGTGATATAAATCCAGATGATTGAAGGGTTCATCTAAAAATAAATAGCGTGTCGTTGTATTATGTTGATACAAGACCTGCATTAATACCCGCCCAATTTGAACACGATGTTGTTCTCCACCTGAAAGGCTTTGGTAAATTCGGGGCATTAAATGCTCTAAGCATAAAATCTCAATTACCTCATCCAATAGATTCTGCACTGCGCTGGCCTTCAATGAAATGGGATACGGCATAACCCCCATCATTAAAATAGCGCGTACATTGATCGAAAATGGAATATGAGTAATTTGGGGCAATACCGCTCTCTTTTGAGCCAGTTGCAAAATGTTATAGTCTGATAAAACTTGCCCATCCAATAAAATATAACCCGTATCAGGCTTTATATCCCCCGTTAAGAGTTGCAATAGCGTCGTTTTACCCGCACCATTTGGGCCAATTAGGGGCAATAAAATCACCCGTATTGACTGTAAAAGAAGTGGGTGCGACCAATTGTTTTTGTTGTTTACCTGACGATAACTGATATGAAATGTGCTCTGCAATTAGCATAAAATCTTTGCCTTGAGATATCATAAAAAATGATAAAAATATTATTAAAATCGATTACTGATGGTTTGTTTATAAACCAAAAATGCCAGAAAAGGTGCGCCCATTAATGCGGTAAAAATACCAATCGGTATTTCAGAAGGTGCGACAATCGTGCGTGCTAAACCATCGGCTAGACACAGTAAAATACCACCAGATAAGTAGGATAGCGGTAAAACTAAGCGATGATCTGAACCAAATAACATGCGCATTAAATGCGGCATCAATAATCCAATAAAACCAATACCCCTGAAAATGCCACTGCGGTTCCCGTTAAAATGGCAACGGCAAAGATTTGTTGTTTTTTAAGACATTCAATATCAATCCCGAGATGTAAGGCGGGTCGCTCTCCTAATAATAAGATATTAATCTGCTGCGTTTTCATTAAAATAAAAGGCAAAATAGTTGCATGTACGGCCATCAACAGTACGATTTTATGCCAAGTAAATCCCCTAAGCTGCCCAAAGACCAAAAGGTCAGTGATCTGAGTTGAGTATCGTCTGCAATCACATTAATGATGCCGATCATTGCCCCTGTAAATGCATTGATTGCGATCCCCAAAAGCAGCATAGAACTTACACTGACCGATTGATTATGGCGTGAAAAATAATAGAGTATGCCTGTTACAAACCAGCCACCCATACAGGCAGCAACGGGTAGCATAATCCTCCAGCATGAGAAATAGGGCAGGTAGCCAAGTTTGCCCCAATACAATCCCAAGACTTGCGAATAGCGCTGCACCACTTGAAACGCCAATAATGCCTGATTCCACCAAAGGATTGCGGAACAGCCCTTGCATGATCGCACCAGAGATTGCAAATGCGCCCCCCACTAGAATCGCCGCCAATACGCGTGGCAAACGCACATTCCAAAAAATGAGCGCGTGCATATCCTCATTTGCCCAAATTGTCTGCCATGATACTGAAAGCGCACCAATATTACTCATACACAAAATGGTGGCTAAAGTACAGATCCCCGCAAGTGCAATGAGTAGACGATATGATATTTCATGATTTAATATTTTAATATTCACGTTATTTTCGCCCTAGCTTATTTTTGGCTTATTTTTGGAGAAACACGTAGCAGGCATTCATTGATGGCTATTTGTAAATCCTCAGCAGCGGTGAGACTAGAAATACCAAATGTTAAAAAGTAACCCATATCAATTTCAATTCGACAAGGTGGTGTTAATGCTTTTTTTGACGTTTTTACGGGTGAGTATATAATTTGATATTTTTTTGTTAAAGCACCATAGTTTTTGACTTTCGCAATTAAAAGTATATCTGCCATTTGTGTGAGCTGAGATTCTTGGCTCACCACTTTATATCCTTCAAAAGCCTTTGAAAAAACATTTTCCGCACCTGCAAATTGAATCATAGCATTGGCAACTGTATTTTTTCCTGCAAAGGTTTTAGAGCCTGTGCCGCCTGAATCCATCATGAGCATCACCTTCACTTTTTTGTGTGAATCTTTCGCATTTTCTACCTCTAAAGCGCCCTTTTTTTGCATCAGCGCTTGAACTAAATCTTCCCCTTTTTCAGGCACATTAAGATGCTGACAGATCATCTTAATGGCTGTAAACAGCGTTGCCATTTCATGCGTCTTAGACGGGATAATCTGATACGCAACGCCTGTTGCCTGCAATTGCTTAATAACCGCTGGCGGACCTGAGTCATCGGCTAACACAATATAATCAGGTTTGAGCGATAAAATACCTTCCAATGATAAATTACGCCGATATCCAATATCAGGTAAGTGCTTCATTGTTGGTGAATCGATACTGGTTGTGTCTACGCCCACAAGTTCTGATTGTTTACCCAGTGCTACAATAATTTGAGTCAGATAATTTGCGGTTGAAACAATCCGTTTTGGCGTATTTTTACCCTCAGCCACAGCCTGAGATATCAGACAAACGCACAACAATACTGCGGTGATACGTGACTTGATGGGTAATTTAAGTAAAAAGTAATCCCAATGTCTGACATGCATATTTCTCCTTTGGTTTTATACCCGTCACCTTTAAAGATCCTGCTTTGTTGGCTTCATATACTTACCCGAATCACTTACTATTTGTAAGCTCATCGGGATTCGTATATTTGCCGCCTCGCAGTATCTCCAAATCTTTTGGGTATGTTGGGTCTTAATTTGGTTTTATTTTATTTTTTAGTGCTTAAAAAAGCAATTTTAAGAGAAATGGCAGCATTAATACCAGGCTGAGAAGTGCGCCTTAAGGCTGAATAACTTTGATCACTGGCACCCATCCGTGTACCCCAATCCCAGTGCTTTTGATTAGTAATGTTATAAATGCCTGCGTTCAGAGTGGTATTTTTTGTAAAGGAATATTCTCCAATAAAATCAAGTTTACCGTAGCCTGGCGAACCTGTAATACCTGAGTCTTTTAGGCTATCTGAAAGGTCTTTCGATTTTTTCGCTTGAAATAACCGCCATTTTAATGCGAGCATAAATTTTTCATCACGCTCATAAGTGATGCCCAAAGACCATTTAAAGGATCTATCGAATTAAGGGGCTGATTATTTTTTTTATCCTTACCTTTGGCATATGCAATACCCCCATTCAAGAGCACTTTATCTTGCCAGTCAAAAATATTAGATAGATTCACACCTATTTTTGCTTCCGCCCCATAAATTTCTGCTTTATCCAAATTAATTGACTTAAAAACCATTAACTTACTCACAGGATCTATTCCCTGATTGCTACGGTCTTCAATGAAATTATCATAAGTATTATAAAAGCCCGTAATGCTGCTGGTAAGCGTATCGCCTTTGAAATGCCAAGCCAGCTCATAGGATTGACTGGTTTCAGCTTTCAAATCAGGATTTGGAACGGCAGTATAACCTTGTTGTAAGTTACTAAAACCCGTATTAACACTACTAAAACTGGGCGCTCTGAACCCTTCTGCATAGTTTGCATAGAATGTGTTTTGTGTATTGGGATGAAATAGCAAACCCAAACGCTTTGAGAGTTGTCCTTGGCGGATAGATACAGGGTCTTTAATACTTGTATTGGCTTCCTTAGAGGCATCTCCTGCGGTTGGATTCAAACGATAATGGTCATAACGCAATGCGGGGATAATTTCAATTTTCCCCTCTAATAGTCCAATGCGGTTTTGCATGAATATGCCCATTTTACTCACTTTAGAATCAGGGAAGCCTTGAGTCGGGAATTGTTCTCCCTCAACCGATTGATTATTGGTTCGATTAATTGTATTGCCTAAACGTAAGGTATTAACTTTTTCCTCTGATAAGCTCAATCCATAGGTAATGTCTTGTGTGAGGTTTTTTAAATCAATTAACTTAGAAAACTGCGTGTCTAGTCCCAGTATTTTATTATTAAAATAAGAATCTCTGGTTCTATCAACCGTACGCTTTTGGCGCTCTGCGGCTTGCAGGTTGATCTCGTACTTCATCTGTATGCTGGTCTGCATTTGTTTTCTGCCAATAAACTTGCCAATAACCTTTATCAAATAGGGGCGTTGTGGCATTAAATTCATGGCGTAAGTTGATTTGCTGACGCTTTTGTTCATCTTTGGTACGAAGACTGGTAATCAAACTGGTGCCGATTTTGTATTAAACTGGCTGAGTAGAATTCCATCATTTTTTTCTCTGAAATTGTCATAAGAAAAAATAAATTTGTGGTCTTCACTGGGGCTAAATATCCATTTAGTTGAGATATTTTGCATTTTATTATCTTCAGGATTTGGCGTAGTACGCGTTGCACCTATATTTGTATGCCCGATTCCTTGACCAATGTTTTCACCCTCTGAATAATCTCGCCCCGTATAACGGATCATGGCTGAAACTGATTCTGTGAATTGTGCTGCGCCCGTTAAGGCAAGCATTCTTGCGTCTGCATCACTATTAAACCCGAGTTTTATTTCTCCCCCGTATTTGTGATCTGGATTCACTAAATAGTCAACAGGATCTTTGGTCAACATCACAATGGTACCTGCTAAGGCACTACTCCCATATAGGGTAGAAGAAGGGCCCTTGATCACTTCTATGGTTTTGAAATTATTAATATCAAAATACTGCCGCCCCATTTTTAAATAACTACCAAATGCATACGCAGAAGGCGTAGGCGCACCATCTACTAACATCATGACTCGTTCATCCCCAAGACCTCGAATACGTATATTAGATAATGCCCCACGTCCATTATTATTATCAATGCTAATGCCTGGTTCATACGCCAGAGCCTCTTTCAAATTGGTTGCATTTTGACGGTCAATCTGCTGTTGAGTGACCTGAATGACACTCATAGCAGCCTTTTCAATGCTTGTTGCTTCTCTTGCTGCCGTGACGATGATTTTGTTTAAATACATCACCGCCTCAGGAATAGAGATAGCGCTCGATGATGTTACATTAGCTGAATCGGGGGTTTGAGAAAATGCTTTAAAGGAAATAAGCGCTAATGCAATTGAAATGGGGAGTGATGTCTTCATTGATGCCTCTTTAAGGTAAATGAAATAAATTATTAAATGATATTTATTGTCATTTGAATATTATTCTCATTATTTTAAGATGTCAATTAAGAATTTTTATTATTGCAAGGGGGTTATTTTAGAAATTGTTTGTTACTATTTGATCTATGCCCGTCACCTTTGAAGATCAAACTTGCAGGATGCAACTCCAAATCTGTTGGGTATAGTGGATCTCGAATTTGAGACAATAATTTCAGCTATTTCTATTGTATAATAGGGTTTTTAAGAATGGCGGCATCAGTGGATTAAATCCAAAATTTATAAGGGGTTTTAAAATGATCAAAGTAATCGCACGAGATTTCATCAAGCCTGAAGATGTTGAAAAAGTCATTCCACTTTATCAAGAGCTTGTAGAGAAAACAAAGCGTGAGACAGAATGCATTGAATATAATTTGTTTATTGACCAAAAAAATAAATCTCATTTTGTTTTTATTGAAACATGGCCAAATCAAGCCGCATTAGATACACATTGTGCAACTGAACATTTTCAAAGATTGGTGCCGCAAATCAATCAATATCGAGAAAAACCGTGTGAGATATTGATCATGGATGCATTTTAATATTGAGTAAGCGATTTTGGCGAGCATACGCTGCCAATAAAGCAGAATTTTCAAAAGTAATGGTATGAATAGCCAATTTCTGGTTATTCATCAACGCGTATGCGCATGAATCTGGCAAATTTAGGTACCCCTTTTTTAGTTAAACCATCGTATTTAAATGTAATACGTGTACCAATTTTAGGTGGATTTCTACGCATTTCATCTTTAAAACCACTGCCCAGTTTAAAATGTATCCCGTTGTCTAATTTCAGCATTAATGCACCCATCATGCCAACATATTTTCCCTTGCCTTCAATATATGAGATAACTGTGCCTTCTTGATCGTGTGCTATTTTTAATTTCAATAAATTGTTGGTTCGGCCTTCTTGGTAATATGCGCTATTTTTATGGAGCATTAAGCCTTCTGCACCTTGTTTTACGATTTTTGATAAATAGTCATTGAGTTCAGATTCTGTCGCTATTTTTATTTGGGGGATCATTTTTACCCAAGGCGCGTTTATTTCCAATATCTTTTTTTGCATTGCCAAAATGCGTTCTCCAAATATGCCTTTATGTGATGGCAAATCAAAGATCATAAATTTAATGTGTCGCCAATCTTCGTGGTTCGGGGTATTGCTGCGTATTAAGCCTGAAGTGTAATCAAAATTATCTCGTTTAATCCACAACTCACCATCGAGCGGATCAGTCCCTAATGTTCGGGTGAACCAATCGGGAGGATTGATGGGATAACCTTGTCGAGTTAGTAATTGTGAGCCATTCCAATACGCACGAACGCCATCTAATTTTTCACTTACCCAATAATCCGATACAACAATATTAGACACTGAGGATTTTACTGATTTTGTTGATTTTTGTGCCAGACCCTGCGATGAGGTATGTTTGAAGCTATAAACATTTGCTAATTGTAATGGTGGCTTATCAATATTTTTAGCAAGGCTTAAGGCACACAATAGACTGCTTAGGAACCATAAAATACGCAAAAACTGTATTTTATGATTCACTTTCTTGTGCCTTAGTTTACCTTTTTTTTCTATTATAAATTTTTGATATATTATAAATATATTTGTTTTTGTTTTTGTTTTAATTTGCTTTTGATTATTCACAATGCCTTTTAAATTTGAATGTTCATTATGATAAATGCATTATTTTAAATGCATTATTTTAAATTCATTAATCCAGATGATTGTAATTTTAATAAGCTCGATATGGCATTACGTACAATTGGCCATGCATCTGTTTTTGGGTCAACTAATTCAAAGTGCCCAGTATTTGGTAAAATATCTAGTAAAACAGGTCCGTGCAAACGTGCATGATTCACATATTCTTCTAAATAATTGAGCGGCACACAATCATCATGTTCCCCAATAATATGCCATTGCGTTACATTAAAAGGCAATAATGCATGGGGTGAACTTGCATGATAACGCTCAATATGAGTATTGATGTCTCCGCCCAGAAATTTTTGCACTGCTGAGTCACCTAAATTTTCTTTGGCACCAGCGATTAAGTCTGCAATTGCGGCTAAAGCGACCACACCACAAATAGGTAATGGATTTTCTCTCCATAATGGGCTTGTTGGTAGGATTTTGTGGCGTGCAGCAAGCCATAATGCTAACTGCCCACCTGCTGAATGTCCCATAGAAAAAACATGTGTCATATCCAAGTTATACTGATTTGAAATATCATGTAAAAACTCAGTTGCAGACATAACATCATTAAATGTTTCAGGAAATCCCCCACCATTGCCGATGCTCCGATATTCGATATTCCACACGGCGCAACCTATTTCGGTGAGTGCATGTGCTAATGAGCTGAGTGGTTTTAGATCATATTGATATTTCCAAAAACCGCCATGTATTAAAATAATAACAGGATAACCTTTTGGCTTTTGTGGTGTGCTTGTTGGCAGGTAAAGATCTCCAAATTGTTCTGAAGTACTCCCATAAAAGAGTCGTGTATTTGCTTCAATCATTGGTAACGCCATGTAATCATCATCTGTTAACAGATTTTGATTTTGATTTTGATTTTGATTGTTCATAACACTCCTAATATATTTATTTTTTGTAATATCTTTTGTAATATTTTTATCAGACGATTGAATCACTTGAGTTTGTATCGTGCAATATTTTGGTATGTTTTTGATATATTTGAATATCATATATACCCAACAGATTTGGAGATCCTGAGAGGCGGCAAGTATACGAATCCCCGATGAGCTTACATAAGGTAAGTGATTCGGGAGAGAATACGAAGCCAACAAAGCAGGATCTTCAAAGGTGATGGGTATAAATTGCCATATGTATAAAAAGTATTATGGTGCAAAATTGCGAATACGTACACCAAAGTGTAAGATAACAAGATATATTTGTCTTATTTCAAATTATTTTAAAATTATTTTTAAATTATTTTTAAATTATTTTCTAAGTCTTTTTCAAGTCTTTTTCAAGTCTTTTTCAAGTCTTTTAAATTTAATATTTCTTATAAATTAACCTAATTTTTATTATGGATATGATTTAAAGTGCTTTGAATTTTAAAACTATTAATTTAATTTATCACACTCAAAAGGAAAAAATTATGCGTATTATTTTTTTTTTAAAAAATTGGGGCAAAAAAAACCCCCTTGCTCGGGGAAAGGGAACTCAGTTCTGGGGAAT
>JAGWCC010001417.1:0-27398 GCA_022651775.1 Drusus annulatus
CGGAACAGAAACGGAACTTCACATATTTGGGAAAGTTTTTACTACATCAGATGACAATATTTTAAATGCCGCTAACAATGAAAGTCTTGCCAATGTATTTTTAAATATGCGTGCCTGTTTTTGGATTAAGGCATTTTCATTTAATCCGGGTTCAAAAGAATATAAAGGCTTTAGCTTTGAAGATTCTAGCAAAGATTTTATGTTATGCCTGCTCAATTCTTCACTGTTTTTTTTGTTTTGGATTACAATATCAGACTGTTGGCATATTACTGCTAAAGAATTAAAATATTTTAAAATGCCGAAAAAAGGGATAAATAAAAAGGTCTTTGGTATATTATCAAAGCAATTAGAAACTGACCTTGAAAGCACGAAGAAATTTATTGGCACGAAGCAGACGGAATACGAATACAAGCACAAACTGTGCAAAAAAACGATTGATAAAATTGACGAGTGCCTTGCATCTGTATATCATCTTACAAAAGAAGAAGTTGACTATATTAAATCCTATGCGTCAAAATATAGGGAAAGTTTAGGTGGATAAATTGAAAATAATCGACCTTTTTGCTGGCTGTGGAGGCTTATCCATAGGTTTTTTGCAATCTGGATTTGAAGTTATAAAAGCCATTGAATACGATGATATGATAGCGACAACGTATAAAAACAACCACCCTAATGTGCCTGTTATTGTTGATGACATTAAAAACATTGACGTTTACAATGTCTTTAAAATAGGCGACGCAGATGTAATTATTGGCGTTCCTCCTTGCCAAGGGTTTAGTATGGCAGGTGCAAGAATTAGAAGCAATTTCATAGACGACCCCCGAAATTATTTGTTCAAACATTATTATAATATAGTTAAAACAGTGCGTCCCAAAGTATTTATTATGGAAAACGTAAAAGGAATCGCAACAATGCAAGGCGGCAAAATTTTTGTGGAAATTTTAGAAATGTTCCAAAACGAACAAGAGCTTGATGGGGATACCTATAATATTTATCATAAAGTAATAAAAGCAATTGATTTTGGTATTCCTCAGACACGAGAACGAATGATAATTATTGGTATATTGAACAAGCAAGTTAACATCGACGAATTATATAATGCTACAAAAAATAAAATTACTGAACAATTACCGCAATTTTTTAATAATGTTACTGTATGGGATGCAATTTCAGATTTAGAAAAAAAAACACCAACAAAAAACGGCAACATTCTGGGGCTAATTCATAAATCTGATTATCAAAAATATTTGTCGTCGGAAAACGGAAATACTGCTAACCACATAGCTACTAATCACTCTAAAATTGCCACTGATAGAATGGAAAAAATATTAAATGGCGAAAATTTTACTAAATTGGATGAAGATATAAAATCTGTTCACAGTGGTTCATATGGACGACTTGAGAAAAACGGACACGCCCCCACAATAACAACAAGATTTGATACTCCGTCCGGTGGGAAGTTCATTCACCCTGCACATGATAGAACGCTAACGCCACGAGAACCGGCAAGGATACAGAGTTTTCCAGATAATTATATTTTTTACGGACACAAAAGCTCTATTTGTAAACAAATCGGAAATGCAGTACCGCCAAAAATATCAAGATTTTTGGCAGAATTGACAAAGGAGATATTAAAAGATGAATAATAACAAACTGTACAGGCTTACTGAAAATGATGTTTGGGTTTTTACAAAACAGTCAGTAGATTTTGATAATGCTTTTAAGTGCGTTAAACTCTTAAGTGAAATGCCCAATCGTGACACAGAAAGTATAGAGAAATATTTTACTGATAATTATGTTCAATATGAAATTGACACTGACAGACACAGAGTTTTGATTATCTCGCAATTGTTTGGACTTTTAACTAAAACCCCTCCTTATGCACGAGGAGGTAGCTATAATAAAGAACAGCCCACCGAGATGTTTGAGCTTTTAGATAAATGTGAGTTTGGGAGCAAAGAATACAACAAATTAAAAACTGAACAGATACTAAAAGTTAAAATTAGAGCAATAATTGACGGAGCGAACAACAATTTTGAATGGAATATTCTACCCGTTATCTTTAGCTATAAAGTTTTGCGTATGTTAAAAGAACAGTACAACATTGCATCCGTTAGTGTAGATTTATTTTACACTTATGTTATGACTTGCTCCGAATATAGCGAGGTTAACGATGCTGTTCAATACATACGAAACGATTCTTCAATAACTGAACATCTTACAAAATACAAAGACAGAAGTCGTTTTTTAACACTTGTTGATAAAAACATAAAGCTTTTTAAATTTTTTCAAAACGAGATATCAATCAACGAAGATTTTGATGACTATTTTAACAACAATTTCATGGATACGTTTGATATTGATGAACTTAATATTCAGCTTTCAAGAGATGTTGATTACACTTATTTTTTAACGTCATTTCAAAATTTTGACATTAATTTAATTGATGAAGTTGAAATTCGCTCTGAAAATAAACAATTGCCAAATAACACTAAAATCAGAAAGAAAAAAATAATTGAAATTGCAGATGGCATTTTTGAAGATGACGATAATGATTATATTAATAAAGTTGATGAGATAAAAGAATATAATATAAATGAAGATATTGCAAAAGATGCTTATAAAAACAAGCCCAATGCAACCGTTTCGAGCATTGCAAAAAGGTACAGTAAAAATCCGCTTATTGGTAAAATCGCAATTAAGCAAGCTGCTTATAAATGCGAAAACAATGCCGCCCACGAAACATTTATATCTTCAAAAACCAATGAGCAATTTATGGAGGCACACCATCTTATTCCGATAAGTTTTCAAGATGAAATGTGGAATAAATACGGTGTAAACATTGACAGTATAGAAAATATAGTTTCGCTGTGTCCAAACTGTCATAGATTCATTCACTATGCGAGAAAAGAAGATAAAAAAGAGTTTGTATTGAAACTCTACAATATTCAAAAAGAAAAGTTAAAAAAAATCGGAGTCGCTTTGACTTTAAACCAGTTTTGGGTAATATATGGCGTTCATTAGTGGTTCGAAAGAAATTGACAATGAATAAATTTCAATAGGAATTAGGGGTGACACTGGTATGGCAAAGAGAAAAGACGAAAAAATCTTATATGATTACAATATATACAAAATCCCTTTCGATAAACACGATGAATTTTTTGATTACTTAGTAGAGCGACAGTTCGAGGAAATTCCATTAAAGGAATCTTTGCTATCACCGTTACCTTCAGTATCTTTAAATTGATGTTTTGCGACAAAGATAACAAAAAAGGTTCTCCCTGGGTAAATTTACTGTCTTCTTGTTCTGAATGGGAATTGACTCAAGAATTAAAAATTTATGGAGCGGCACTTCTTTGTAAAGGCGAAGATTTTTGTTTTGTAGTGTCATATGGTAATGCGCACTTCTATGTTAACAACTATTGTGATTATAATTTTGGCATTTCTGTTGCTGAAAGATTGGTTGATTTAAAAAGCGTTAAGGCACAGCAAAATGTATCGCATGGAAACAAATTAAGCAAGACGCATTTAGATTATATTAAAAATGCTCCGCTATCTTATGGTAGTGGAGAAATACCAACATTTATAAAAGGAAATAGTATAAATGTTGAAATGTGGGGAACAAATATTAACTGCGGAATTTCGGCGCAATTCAAATGGGAAGAAACGCCATTAAAAATCGGTACTAAGTTAATTGCCTTAGATGCTACTCTGAAACTTGACTCGATACATAAGTTGCCGAGATTATGACTTTTAGATGACGAGCAAGATTGTGAGAAAATTAATGATTTGTTCCGAAAATTAGCGTATTCTATAAGTGAATATACTTTTGAAAATCAGAATGATAACTATTTTAGTGTTCCCTCATTTTATTTATTAGGGACACGCATAATTCAAACTGATTTTTCAAGATATAAGTTGACTTGTAATAAAAACAGCAAAAAAATAGATGGCGAATTAAGCATAATCGAATTAAAGCAATTTTTGAAAGAAAAAAATTTTGATATTTTTGATAATATAAGAAATATAAACGTCGGTGTTGAATATTCTTCTGACCAATGGAGCACAAATAAACCCATAACGGAATATTTAGAATATGTTACAGAAGATAATTTTTGTTTGCGTAACGGGAAGTGGTGTTCGTTTAATTCTGCCTATGTAGAAAGAATATTATCCGATGTTGCAAAGGTTAAATTTATTAATCATATAAATGATGAATTTGACTTTAAAAAAGACAAGATAGTTCGTTATGCAAAAGCTAATAATATTTTTATTAATGGCGACCGGCAACCTTATGAAACATACTATAATAAGTATTTAGAAAATATTTTATCTGCTACTTGCCAACACCCGAATTTAAGTACGTTTGAAGAAGGTTATAAATACTTAACAGAACCTTGTGACCTTTATACAGATAAAGAGTTATACTTTGTTAAAATAGGTAAACCAAATACATTTGCTTATGCTATTGACCAAGCATCTATTACTTTAGAGAAAATGAAGTTAACGCAAAACATTATTACCATAAAAGATAATATTAAAGTTAAACCCGAAAATTTCGTCCTAATATTAATTTTTGATGATAGGAAAAATGTTGTAACAAAGTGGGATGATATTCTTTCTCTTAATTTTCTCATTCATCTTTCTGCATTAAGGAACGAATTAAGTTTATCTGGTATAAACTTAAGCGTTAAATTTTGCTATGAACATATCTAATAAAATAATTTTAACGCATAATTTAAAATCTATTTGCATTATTGCTGACAAAACCCATCATTAAGGAGGCTGTCCCATGCCAAAAGATCTACTACATCTCGACCGTATCCCAACGCTCGAAGAACTGCGAGCGTTCTTCAAGGAAAACGATTTTTCCGCATCTTCAATAATGGATATCGATTATTCTAAGATGGAAACCAACACAGTCGAATCGCTTGAATACATCAAGAAATTCATGCACGATGAATGGGAGCCACTTTCTCGTGAGATGGGTTTGAAGTCGGATTCCAGTTATTACGGCAAAGATAATCCTTTAATTGCACTTAGAGATAACACGGAAAACCTTGTTGCGAGTGGCGTTTTTAAGCTACTGGAAGAACAACCAGACGTCGCCGCACAAATTCTTGAGCAGTTTATGGATCGAAGATGGTAACTTTGTCGGTAACATTGATGAATTTACGCATAACGCTGTAGAAACGCTTATGAAGGTGATGAGCTATGAAGAAACCGCTAAAATTATTCAAGAAATACCAACCTATGAAGATTTTGAACATGGTAAAAAAACAAAATTATCGTGCCGCAGATTTTGACCGTAAATGGAATCACACAAGGGCAAAAATGAAAACTGAATCTATTGGTGATTTAGAGGATAACAACGGTGGTGTTGTGGCTGATGGTGGCACAACGAAAACAAATAGCAATGTTGAAGAAACAGTAATGGCAAAACTAACGGCAGAAGAATTTTTAAATAGCATTAGCGAACAGGACAGAAAAATATTAAATATGTGTTTGTATGGAATGACACAGGAACAAATTGCGAAAGAGCTTGGATATAAAACCCATAGTGCGGTAACGAAGCGCTTACAAAAACTGAAAGAAATATTTTCAGAAAAATATTTAGCATCGTAGGAACAATTTCTATTTTTCGTGTCGTTACCTATTGAAGCGGAATAATTGCGCTCACCATTTTGGTGGGTGCTTTTTATTGCGCAAAAAAATAAAAAGGGGTGCTTTATGAATCACATTAAGCTACCAACAAATTTTTTTGACAGCGATAAGCTCAAAGCAATTCGTTCACAAAAGGACGGTGACTGCGTTATCTTGCTCTACACTATGCTAATAACGATTGCCGTAAAATCCAACGCTGATGGTCAGTTAATGCTCTGTGATGACATTGCTTACGATGACAAAATCTTGTCAAGTATATTGAATTTACCGTTCGTGGTTGTGAAAACCGGACTGGAATTACTTGTAAAATTCGGATTGCTGACGGTTGAAAATTCTATTTTCTCATTAGTTAATTATGAAGAATTTGCGGACATTAAAGCAACAAAAGAATGTAAACAAAATGCAGAGCGACAGGCAAAATTCAAAGCAAAGCAAACAGAGAGTAGCGTTAATTCAACCGTTATTGATACCGCAACTGAAACAGTAACGACCGTATCAAAAAAGCCTATAAAACCAACAACAAATAAAGAGGATTAAAGACTGGGAGATACCAAACCACTCCGCCGAGTGGTTTTATTCACACCGAAAGGTGTGGCAAGCGTCCTATTTGTCGTACATTCTGTACGCAATTAGTATCCTGCTGTCGCAGGGGGAAGGAATTACCCAATGAATAAAAATGAAAAAATCGAGTTCCGAGTTACTGGACACGAAAAAATGTTGACGGTTAGCAAAGCAAAAAAAGCAAAAATGAAGCTCTCAGATTTTTGTAGAAAAGCGGTTTTGGATAAGGAAATAAAATATATTGAGGGGCTTGTTGATACAAATTATGAACTTAATAAAATTGGCAACAACATAAATCAAATTGCAGAAGCTACTAATCAAGGTCGTGATGTCGCTCTAACAATGGAAGCGATAAAAAGTCGTATATTTCAAACGCTGGACACAATCGAAAAAGCGTTAGGAGGCGAAAGCGATAGCAATAGTCAAACCAATTAAAGTTAGACAAGGCAATCTCGCTGGTCTTCGTGGAGTTATCGAATATATAAAAGATGATACGAAAACAAAAAACGGCGAATTGATTTTTGGTTGGAACTGTTTAAAAGATAAAGAGTTTCAGCAGATGCTTATCACCAAAAATCTTTTCGGTAAAACCACTGGCAGGCAATATGCTCACTTCGTTCAAAGTTTTGCGGACAGCGATAAATTATCTCCGGAAACAGCACATGAAATCGGACAAAAGTTTATAGCGAGCCTACCGCAGTTCAAAGATTTTCAAGTGGTCATGGCAACACATACAAACGAGCAAAATTTACACAACCACATAATCGTTAATTCCGTCAACATAAAATCGGGTAGCAAATGCCAGGCTAAAAAAGCTGATTTGAAATTCTTGCGACAACGGTCTGATGAATTTTGCAGAGCATACGGGTTATCGGTTATTGAGCATGGCAGTCAAGGACATAGGAGTTACGGCGAGTTTACTGCTTGCAAAAATGGCATCAGCTGGAAAGAAAAATTAGCGATTGATAATACAAGTTGCATGGAAGGCGCAAAGTCAAGCGCAGACTTTTTGCACAAATTAGATGCCCTCGGCATAGATGCAGACTTCGGCGATAAAAATGTGATGTTTACGGTCAGCAAAGGTATTTATGGTTTAGATAAAGAAATGAAGTGTAGTAATTTTAAGCTAATGAGTTATGGCGATTTTTCAAAGCAAAACATCGAAAGCCATTTCAAATTCAATGACAGTGTTGTCGCATACGGTTATTCTACACCCGATATTTTGCAGGATTGTTTGCTTACAATTGGTGCGGCTCAATCCCCCTCTAATCCAAATTGTTTGCAAAATATGTTTTTCGACAACGTTGATTTTGACACGATGACAAAAGAGGAAATTGAAATTTATATCAAGCGAAAAACAATGGAACGTTTGCAATTAAAGGGTTGGGCGGAATATGACCAGCGAAATAGAAATAGCTGTCTTTCGATACAAGAAATTAATGAACACATTGAAGCATTGGAGAAATTATTTCAGAAAGAAAAACTTTGATTTTAGCTACGATGAACAAGAAAACGAGTATGAACTATAAGGAGGAATTTATGGTAAATTATATTATCAACAACATAGCGATTTTTATAGTAGCTTTTATTGCAACAAAAATACCCTGTTGTCAAAATAAGCGTGGAGAAATGGCCATCGGCGAGCTGACAATCTCTATTGGCAAAACAGTTTACAAAGTCTGTTGTAAGTTTAAACCAAATGGTGTTACTGCTTCCGATAAACTTTTACGACTTATGGAAAATGAACTGGAAAAGTCCGAAAAAATATGCTATAATAACATCAATACAAATTCTCAAAAAAGTTTGGATTGTAAGCCTGAGAGGAGTATTGTATGAGCTTACAACCAAGCAATAAAATCACAGCAATTTATCTTAGATTATCAAGTGATGATGGAAATGTCGGGGACTCAGATAGTATCGTAAATCAACGCAATATGCTAACTAAATACGCACAGGACAGCGGTTTTGGCAACATTATTGAATTTTCGGACGATGGATTTTCGGGTAGCAACTTCCAAAGACCAAGCTTTCAACGGATGTTGGCATTAGTTGAAAACGGCGAAGTTGACACGATAATCGTGAAAGATTTATCAAGGCTCGGCAGAGAGTACATTCAAATGGGTATGTTTACAGAAATCGTGTTCCCGAAGTATAACGTAAATTTCATTGCGATAAACGATTTTGTCGATTCTCGAAAAGGTGAAAATGACTTTGCCGCATTCAAAAACTTATTTAACGAATTTTTCATTCGGGACACAAGCCGTAAAGTTAAAGCAGTCAAAGATATGCAAGCAAAAAACGGTCAGCGTGTCAATGGTGCATTAACGCCGTTTGGGTATAAATATGACGGCACAAAGCTAATCATTGATGAAACGACCGCACCGATTGTAAAGCGTATCTTTGACCTCTGTGCAAGCGGTTTAGGTCCGGCACAGATTGCACGAAAACTTACCGCCGAAAAGGTCATAACGCCATACAGCTACAAGGGTTACAAATGCGGAGCACCGGTCACATACCCAGAACGCTGGTCGGAAACAACGGTCGGTAAAATGCTTGAACGCAAGGAATATATCGGGCATACGCAGAACAAGAAGTCCTATGTTCTATCGTATAAGCAGAAAAAGCGAGTGTTCAATGATGAAGCCGACACCTTGGTTTTTCTCAACACACACGAAGCAATTATTGACGAACAGACTTTTGAAATAGTGCAGAATATCCGCAAGAATAAGAAACGCACGACTAAAATGGGCGAACAGCCGATATTTTCGGGTCTTGTCTACTGTGCTGACTGTGGCAAAGCAGAGTATATTTTCAGAGGTACAACCTTTGACGAAAGCCAATGGACATATAACTGTGGTACTTATCGAGGCAAGTCAAGGGGTTGCACACCGCACGGTATCAGAGTTGTCGTGCTTGAGCAACTTGTGTTGGAGCATATTAGAATGGTTACAAGCTACGCTGTCAAACATGAGTCTGAATTTGCGAAAAAGCTGATGCAATCAAGCGTTAAGACCAAGCAGACAGAACTTTCCAAAAAGAAACGTGAGCTTGAAACCTCAAAACGCAGAATTATTGAGCTTGATATGCTGTTCAACAAAGTTTATGAAGACAGGACTTTAGGGGTTTTGACGGAAGAACGGTTTCAGAAGATGTCGGCGGCGTATGAATCGGAGCAAAAGGGTTTAACAGCAAAAGTCGATGTTTTAGGAAAAGATGTTATAGAGCAATCGGATAGCATTTACAACCTTGATAAATTCTTAAAAATTGCCCGAAAGTACACACAGCTCGAAACCCTTGATGGTACGATTTTGCGAGAGCTTATAGAGAAGATAGTCGTTCACGAGAAAGTCCGTGAAGGTGGCGAGGTCAAGTCGGGCAAAAAGGTCATAAGTCAACAGATTGATATTTATTACAATTTCGTTGGGGTTGTGGACATGGAACAGTAGAAATAATAGTAACACTTAAATGAAAAAATCCCATGGCAGAGGTTTTGATGTTTCTGCCGTGGGTCATATATCCTTATCAACTGCCCTACAACACGGGAAACGATTTTGTCTACCGTGACAATTTTACTGGGAGCAAAGCAGTGAGCGATGAAGCCGAGGGCGAAACCGTAGATGGTGAGCGAATGGTGGTTAATCAGAAGTCAAGCAACCGTTATCATGCCAATTGGCTGAATATGATGTACCCACGCCTAAAAGTAGCAAAAGATTTGTTGCGTGAGGATGGCGTAATTTTTATTAGTATTGATGATAACGAAGATCATAATCTTAGAAAAATTTGTGATGAAATTTTTGGAGTTGATTGTTTCATTTGTTCTGCAATTTGGAGATCATCAGACAACAGCAATAATGATGCGAAACAATTTAGTAATGACCATAACATGACTCTGATTTATTCGAAGCAAACAATGTGGCAACCACAAAAATCAAGTGATGACGCAAAACGTACCCATTTTAAAAACCCTGACAACGACCCTCTCAGTCCATATTTTGATGGAAATCCACTTAATTCTCCTAATTATCGTGAAAATTTGATCTATAATTTAGTTTCTCCAAGTGGAATTGTGATTAAACCTCCTAAAAACGGTTGGCGTTGGTCGAAAGAAACTATGCAAGAAAAGATTGCTAAATATGAAATTAAATTTACTGATGACGAAACTAATATACGTCGTCGAACTTATTTATGTGATATGGAGGGGCTAACGCCATCTTCTCTATGGATAGATTTAGATCAAACTGGTCACAATCGTCAAGGAAAATATGAGTTATTAAAGCTTATGCCCGAGAATGTATTTGATACCCCTAAACCAGTAAAGCTTATTAAATACATATTGGGATTGCTGCCAAATTGGCAAGACGACGATATTGTTATAGATTTTTTTAGTGGTTCAGGTACTACCGCTGATGCTGTTATGCAAATAAATTCAGAAGATGGTATAAAACGCAATTTTATTCTCATTCAGTTACCTGAAAACCTTGACAATAGTTTAGAAAAAGCAGCAAATGATAAAAAACAGACGATTAAGAATGCAATTTCACTTTGTGATAAAAATGGAGTGCTTCATTATTTATCCGAAGTTTCTAAAGAGCGCATACGCCGTGCTGGCGAGAAAATCAAGGCAGAGATAGAAATGCTTAAAGTAGGAGAAGACGCCAAAACTGTTCCCGATATTGGCTTTCGTGTATTCCGCACTGCCGATACCAATATCCGCTGGACACATGAGGCGATAAATGGCGGGTTAATGGATATGGACGAAAAGATGCTAGTTAATAAAGATGAGCTTGATTTTATGCCAGGATACTGTGATATTGATGTGGTGTATGAGGTTATGCTGCGTCAACGTGATATTCCGCTTTCTACAAAGATTGAGAAACTAGAGATTGGTAGTCGTACATATATGTTTGCAGACGCTTACGTTGTTTGCCTTGACAACAAAGTGACAGTAGAAATGGTGGAACAGCTTGCAGCAATAGAGCCAACACCAATTAAGTATGTGTTGCGTGACAGTGCATTTGACGATAACATCTCGCTCAAAGATGAAACGGTGCGCCGCTTGGAAGCATATATCGCAAGAAATAACGGAGATAAGAAAAAGGCTTATACGGTGGAATTTATTTAAGGAGAGGGATTTTATATGGCTAAAAGTAAAATTTTAAAAGAATTGGCTAATGGTGAAGTTAGTTTGGAAATAGCCCTAAGAAGATTAATGCTTATTGCAAGTTATATTGACGACGATAAATTGTTAAATTGGACCACTATGGAATTAAGTGGCTATAAGACTGACGATGAGTTGCCGTTATATAGAATACTCACTTCTGGCAATATTACCTATTCTGGCATAAATTGACGTCTTATAGTTACAAACAAGCCGTTGCCTATAACAGCTTTTTCTCCAGATTTACAAAAAGGATTACGTGAAATCAAAGCTCCCGAAAGTGTTGGTGTATTAATCAAAATTGTTGAAGACAAACATAAATTGTTTACAGACCTTACATTCTTAGCAGAATATATCCATGGAACTCAAGGGATAATTTGTTCAAACATAAAAATGACTTTTGATTATACAAGGTATGTTGAAATATTAAATTCCATACGAACAAAGCTAATAAGAATATTTATTGAACTTGATAAGAGATTAGGAAATCTAGATGACTTGGATATTGTTTCACCTGACATAAACTTAGTGGAGCTACAAAAAACAGTATATCAAATCATTTATGTGGATAATTCTGTAACAATCGGGGATAAAAATAAAATTGATAATTCTAATTTGACTGGCGGGGACATTTGAAATGGGAATAAAGATAGGTAACAATAACAAGATAAAAAACAGTACTTTAGTTGGCGGTAATCAAAACACTATTTCAAAAAATCCTACTCAAAAAGACTCTTTTTGGGACGGTGTTTGGCAAAGTGTTGCTTCTTCAATTTTTACAAAAATAGTTGTAGGTATAATAATGCTATTCCTAATTACTCTTGGTATTGTAAACAAGGATAACATAATTGGAATAATAATAGGTGGGTGAACAATGTGTCCAATAAAAAAACTTTTCAATTCGATGATAAACTGAAATACCAACAGGATGCAGTGTCTTCCGTTGTTCGACTGTTTGAGGGTTTTTCGCAAAAAGTTGGCGGTATTTACGAAAATTTCACATGTGTTATGAGAGTAAAGTATAGAATAAAAAGGCTTATACTGGGGAATGTATTTAGGGAGGAAAGAAAACATGGGTAGTAGTAGCATACAAATAAAAGCACCTTTTAATACCAAAACATTTAATGATATTAAAGAAAATTATATGTGGATTGAAAAAATATGCAAAAGATTAAACTGTTCGTCATTGGAAATGAAATGTAGATATGCCTATAAAATTGGGGGTATAATCCGTAATGATGATTCATTTGAAGAGTTTTGTGAAAACGCTTTTGGACAACAAATAGACATAATATTAATACAAGTTCAAGTTTATGATAAAAAACACCATATAGCTTTTTTTAATCTTAGGAAAAAGTATACCGTTTTTGAAAAAAATCTCGATATTTCCTGTGACCAAACTAATGATCTTCACAACATAATATCTATAACTGAAGAAATAGTAAAAGAAGTAAAGATAGGGTTTTGGAAAGGTATTGGGCAAAATGTGGCTTCTTCAATTTTGACAAAAATAGTTGTAGGTATAATAATGCTATTCCTAATTACTCTTGGTATTGTAAACAGGGATAACATAATTGGAATAATAATGGGTGGGTGAACAATGTGTCCAATAAAATAACTTTTCAATTCGACGATAAACTGAGATACCAACAGGATGCAGTGTCTTCCGTTGTTCGACTGTTTGAGGGTTTGCCGCAAAAAGTTGGCGGTATTTACGAAAATTCCACACGTATTAGGAGATTAGCAGCAAACGACCCAGTCCGTAATAATGATATTACAACTGGAAGTCGTTTGCTAGATAATTTGCGTACAATTCAGTTGGAAAACAACTTGTATGCTGACAATGAGATATTTCCTGGTAACAATTTTACTGTTGAAATGGAAACGGGAACTGGCAAGACTTATGTTTACCTGCGGACTATACTAGAACTACACAAAAAATACGATTTTAAAAAGTTTATGATTGTTGTGCCAAGTGTTGCTATTCGTATAGGTGTGGAGAAGTCTATTGAAATGCTTACAGGTCATTTTTAAGCCATTTACAACATTGACCTTGGGATACACAGCTTTGTTTATGATAGCAAAAATCCTAAAAGTGTTAACTCATCATTTATTGAGACAAATGACCTTGCTATATGTATTATGAATATTCAAGCGTTTAATAAAGACAATAACAAATTACGCACTGAGGATGAGTATGGACATATTCTTTGGAAGGACATTGAATATATTCGTCCGATTATAATTATCGACGAGCCTCAAAAAATTGAGGGTGGGAAAAAGAACAAATCCAAATCATTGCAGGCAATTGAAGCTGTTAGTCCCCTTTTCATTCTCCGCTATTCGGCAACCCATAAACAACTTTATAATCAAGTGTACAAGCTAAATTCCTATGATGCTTACAAGCAAGAACTTGTTAAACATATTACAGTGAAGACCGTAAACGGTATTATTCCGAAAGACCACGCTTATATTCGTTATCTTGACTTTACAAGTGACCTTTACGCACGTATAGAGATATTCTCACAACAACAAGGGCGTGGGATTGTTTTTTCCCAGTTTAAGGTGCGTGGCAATGCGAGCCTTTATGACCTTTCGGGTGGATTACCGCAATACACTCATTTCCGTATTGCAGAAGACCCACATAAGTTGAACCCACTTAAAATCAACACAAAAGATGAACCGATGGAGCTAAATGTTGGACGCAGTACCTTTGAGATAACCGAGAGTGAAGCTATCCGAGTTCAGATTAGACTTGCGAATGAAAACCATTTTAAAAAGCAATCACAAATACTTCTTAAAAATTGCAACATCAAGGTTTTGACGCTATTTTTTGTAGATAGTGTTTCAAAAGTTCGGGATAACACTTCCCCTGATTGACGTGGAGAATATATACGTATTTTTGACGATGAATATACAAAGTTTGTATCTGGTCAGCAATTCAAGGATATGTTCAAAAAATCTTACCAATTGACGTTTCCAACAACGAACGCCACACTTGATGTAACACTTGTCCGTGAAGGTTATTTTGCTGTGGACAAAACCTATAAAAACGCTGTGGAAATTGACGATTGGGATAGCAGCGTTTCCGATGAGGATGCAAAGGTCAAGATGGTGCCACAGGAAGATATTGACCGTGGCATTGAGCTTATCCCTCAAAAGAAAGATGAGCTTATCTCTTTCAACGAACCATTGCAGTTTATCTTCTCGCATTCTGCACTACGTGAAGGTTGGGATAATCCCAATGTTTTCACCATCTGCACTTTGAAACATGGCGGCAGTGAGATTGCCAAGAAACAGGAAATCGGGCGTGGATTGCGTTTGCCTGTAGATACAAGTGGTGTTCGCTGTCTTGATTCAAGCGTTAATGAGCTAACGGTTATTGCCAATGATAATTTTGCTCATTTTGCGGATAGTCTGCAAAAGGATTTTAACGATTCAATGAGTTTCAAAAAAGATGAGGTAACAAAGGATATACTTGCTATTACCTTGAAAAATGCTGGTGTTCCAGTAGATAAAATACAGCCACAACTTATCGAGAAACTGAAAGAAGAACTGTTTATTGCTGGCATTATTGATGGTAAAAATATGCTCACCAAAGACGCAAACAAGATTGTTGATACAATCGACTTTAGTGACCTCACACTCCAAGAACATGCTATCATGATTATGAAAGCGTTCAAGGAAAGCATGATCGAAAAAGGTACAAGCAAAATTGACATTAAGAACGGTGACAATGAGCCAATACTAAATGGTGTTCATACATATATGAGCGAGGACAGCTTTTGGAAAATTTTCAAAAGCCTTTCCGAAAAGCTTTCCAAGAGGACAATATACCGAATGGATTTGGATAAAGACAAGTTTATCCTCGATTGTATAAACGAGATAAATGAGCTACTTCACTATAGAAAAGTGAAGAACATTTATGAAATAACTACAGCAGGAGTACAAGCTGAGGACAGCGGACGTATGGGCATTGGAGAAGCAAAAACAAAGATAGTTGACAGCAGCATTGAAGAGCAAATTGAGCAAAAAAGTGACAGTGAACTTGTAAATACAATTATGTATCACACAAATCTGCCACGTTTTGCTATTTTTCGTATATTATCAGGTATGGAGAAGAAAATCCTACTTTCCAATCAGGATATTCTAGAAATGGTAATTAAACGAGTCAAACTGCGCCTGAACGATGCGAAAGCTGCGGCTATCAATGGTTACGAGGTTATTACTGGCTATGAGTTTGATGATAAGCTAATTTTTGGTGCCGATGTTATTGATGAAGCTATGCTTGCAACTGAAAAGAAAGTCTACCAAACAAAAGAGTCAGAACATAGAGCTGTAAATAAATTCTATCGTGTGGATTCTGGCGGAGAATACGATTTTGCAGTAAGCCTTGATGATGACCCAAATGTTTTGTTATTCACAAAAATCAAAAAGGGTGGTTTCGTAATAGACACGCCGTATGGGTACTACTCTCCTGACTGGGCAATTGTGTATAAACAAAGCGATGAGATTCGACTGTATTTTATTGTTGAAACTAAATTTGAAAAGGAATGGAAAGACCTAACCGATGTTGAGCAGTTGAAAATAAAGTGCGGAACTCTCCATTTTAAAGCAGTATCAGCTTTGTCAAATGATAAATTGTGTTTTGATTGGGCGAATAGCTATAATAGTTTCAAAGAGAAAATGATTCAACGGTAATAAGATAAAGAAGAAAAGTGGTTTGATGTATGTTGATTTAAAAATAAACATTGGTGGTTATGCACTGAATGATATTACTATATAACCACCAATGTTTGCGTTCAATTATTATATTGTGCGATTAAATAAGTTCCATCTTGATAATAATACTCTAACATATTAACTAAACATCCCAAATTCCCCCTACAATCCACACTTCACCCATCTCGCACCATTGTGTACCGTTTACACTAACTATGCAGTACACCCCTAAAATTACCCTGTATAGCAGCCAATCAATTGCAAAATAAAAAAGAACTATGTAATGACCTGATTTTCTATCTTACTATTTTTATTTTCCCTTTTTATAATTTAGTAGGGAAAGCATAAATTCGCCTCTGGCTCCACCAACCTACTCCGCCTTTTTCCTTGAGATGCTATAAATCAGTATTAAAATAGCCAACAGTACCATTAATGCAACTGCGACAATGTTAACAATACCAGAATTCGATTCATCCTTAAACTCGGGGTATAGGCTCAATAAGCTTGCAATTGTTACCTTTTCACCCTCTTCAAAGTGTTGACCGCTACCATCCTCCCTGGTGTTCCAGCCCACGAAAACCCTCCGAGAGCAGCCCAGCGCTCCATTGTTTTCCATAATAACGGCGCTATCACCTGCATTATAGTTCGTGACATCGTTTGGAAGTCTACCTGCCGTTGCCTCGCCAGTGTTGTAAACAACTCTGAATTTGCCCAATGAACTTGCAAAAACTGGATAAAGCCTAGTGTCCTCCCCAATTTCAAAGGTCTGGTTTGGCTGGTAAGGCTGCCCTGTACCGTCGGATTTTGTGTTCCATCCTGCAAATTTGTAGCCTAGGCGAGCCAGCTCCCCTATATTTTCTTTCACTGTAATAATTTCACCTTGTGTGTAAACCACTTGTTCAGCTGGAATTTTGCCCGATGTTGCCTGACCCAGCTCATAGGTAACTGTAAAGTAAACCGTAGTCGCCACAATAGGCTGTTTTGGAGCCTGAGTGCTTGGTTTGACAGCGATATTAGGCTGCTGATTTGTGCTCCACTGGGCATACAAAGTTACTGCACCTTCTATTACAATGGTTGATTTTGCATCGTAATGTGTACCTTTACCATCTGCTGCGGTGTTCCAGCCAGCAAAAGTGCTACCTGCTTTTGCTAAATTCCCGACATTCCCCAAAACTTCCACCTTGCCATTTTTTTCGTAAAGCTTCGACTGTGTTGGTAGTTCACCCGAAGTTGCGCCATTTTTGTTGTACTGTAGGGTAAATTTATTTAAACTGTTGATTCAACCACTTCCAGTTCCGCCACTGCCACCTCCACTATTATTACTACTAGTGCTACCACCGCTATTACTTTCACTCAATTTCCAAACTGGATATAGTTCAATACTTTGGGTTAGATTTATTGCCTGAGCTGCTGTATATTCCACTGTTGTGGAGTTTTCGCTACTATTCCAACCAGCAAAACTTTTACCCTCTTTAGTCAAAGTTCCGCTGTCCTTAATGGTTGCAGTGTCGCCTGGAAAGTATACATCATCCTGTGTTGGTGGGGTTCCGCTGGTTGCGTCGCCCATATTGTATATGATGTCCAGCCCACGAACTGTAGCACCAATATCTACAAGTGTTAGGCTGCTTAGTGGGTAGTTTCGTGCATCAGTTGGTGCCAACCAGCTCTCGCTTGCTGGGATTTTTTTAATCAACCTTTCCCCGAATGTCGGTAAAACCGTAAGTGGTACACTTGTACCCTCCGCATCAGATGGTGTGGCTTTTGAGTTGTTTTTTGCCATCTTTACAACATTTGGGGCAGACATCTCCACATAATCGGCAAGGGTTGTCCCATCTGCAAGACCTATGATGTTGTAGTTTTCATCCATCAAGCCATTGGTGGTTATGGGGATATTATTGGCAAAGCCTACATCTTTCTGTATACCATCGGCTGTGTTCCCTGCAATAATACTGCCTCTTATTGTTGGTGGTATCATGTCACACATTAAAACTCTTACAGAGTTACCTTGTACATTTGATGCTGTTACACTGTTTCCAACTATTGTTGATGACTCTATTATGGCTTTACTTGCGAAAATTGCCGAAAAACTCTCTGTTTCATCTTCACCTGTAAAATTTATAATATTATTGGCAACTGTTGTGTTTTTCATTTGAAGTTCATCAAAAACATAGAAAATACTACCCTTAACACCACTTACATTATTTGTAGTTATATTATGTATACTACTATTTGAAATTTTCAATGTACTTTCTGTTGATATAACATTGCTGTGTGTAATGTTACTTGCTATGATAATATGGCTAATTTCCGTATTGTAAATTTCTAGTGGATAATTAGAGCCATAATTAAAAATTACAGCTCCATCTATACTCTGCCCTTCAAGGTTTCCATCGGAAATTTTGGAGTTGATAATTTCCCCACCTCTTAAATGTATAACACCATATCGAATAATATTAGCTGTGATATTATAATTGCTTAGCACAAAATTGTTTATATGGCAAGTTCGTGAAACATATATAATTGAACCTGTATGTTGCCCCTCAGCTTCAATTACACTATCATCAATAATTAGCTCATCAATGTTTAGCTTTCCATATATATATAATATACCACCTGATACCCCGTTTGTTACAGAATTTATATTTGTGCGTAAAATCTTGCAATTTGTAATATTGACATTACCTTGGGTATGTATCACACCACCACTTACTGTAAAGCGTTGACTTGACGTTAAAATTGTATTTTCAATTGCAGTATTCTCAATTATTGTATCTGTAATATTAGTGTTTCTATATCCATAAATTACTGCACCATTTACACTAAACGTAAGATTAGCATTAGTATTAATATCGGATATAGTTGTGTTCTTAATATTACTCCCTGCTATATTAATACTATCAGGTGCATATAGCACACCGCCCTGAATAGACGTGTTTGAGCGTGTCACAATACCCTTAATATTTATGTTAACAATGTTGCTATTTATAACGTTCAGATTACCACTCTTTACTGAAATAGCAATCCCCCTTGTTCTTATATTTTCACCTGTTGAAACATTTGTAATTGGCTGGTTTCCAGAAAACCCGTCAATAGTAACATCCTCAAAATTTACTGTACCACCAGTTATTGTACTAAGTTCAAACCCACCATTTATATAATTTATTAGAGCTGGGTTGTGCGTTCCTGCTGTGAAGTTGATGTTTTTAATTGTAATGTTGTCAATAGTTGTAGGGAGCATATTTTGCATATGCCGTGTGTCTGGGTGGTTTTGAATTGTAGTTTCCCCCACCCCAATTAGGCTAAGGTTTGCCTGAACCTGAAGTGTTTGTGTCAAGGTTATGTTGCCAGTAACATAAATTTCTGCCTGACCCAGCGCTACTAAAGACTCAAGGTCTACTGCTGTTGTTACTGGATTGTGCTCGCTACCCAGCGGTCCATCCAATAGCAGTAGGCTGCTTCTCACAATGCTTTGTTCATCTACTTCCTCAATCTCCACACCTGAACTAGCGCCAATATTGCTATGGATATTTTCGTCAATAGAGCCCCTGTTGTCCTGCCCATCTTCACTATCTCCAACTAGATGTTCTGCTACAGACTCCCCCAAAACAGGGCTCTGTTCGGTGTAATTTGATTCTATGGCAGAAATACTTAATGGACTGTTCATAACCAGTCTAACCACAACCAGCATTATTACAAACATTTTTGTTACATTCATATTGATGTCATTTTTTAGGAAGTTTCTCATAATTCCTCGCCCCTTCACTTTTTACGACAATTTATTCCATTATTTGTAACCCAATTTTATTGTAACTCATTTTCAATAAATTTGTTACCTTATTTTACATAATGATAAAACAGCAAAAAATAGGGTGTAATTACTTAATATTTTTTTCCACTATTTTACTCCAGTTTGGTTTGGCTATTTATTACATTTTATAATTTTTTTGTCATTTATTTTTGCAAAGATAGATTGTCAAGTTAAGTGCAACGATTTTCTAAAAAAGATTCAAGAGCTTCAATGGGAGTTTTATAACCCAAGCGTTTTCTGGGTCTGTTGTTGATGAGCGATACTACAGTTTGCAGTAAATCATTGGTGACATTGGCAAAAGATGTGCCTTTCGGGAAGAACTGACGTAACAGACCGTTGGTGTTTTCGTTTGTTCCACGCTGCCAAGGCGAGTACGGGTCGCAAAAATAGCAATCCATCTCTGTTTTCTCTGCAAGCTCCTTGTGGTGGGTAAATTCGTTGCCATTATCAACGGTGAAACTCTTTTTGATCAGTGCAGGCATTGTTTGAAAGGCAGATATGGTAGCTTCGTTGAAAATCTTATCTTTTCTGTCAGGAAGATAAAAAGAGATGAGAAAGCCGGTTTTTCGTTCAACATGTGTCCCAAATCAGCCAGTTTTTCTCTGCCCAAGTACCGTGTCGCTTTCCCAATGCCCCAGCTCGGAGCGGTCGTTGGCAGAGTCAGGACGATCATGAATGGATGCTTTGTCCTGTATCTTACCGCGCTTGTCACCCGTCTTGCACTTTTTGTTCTTTCGCTTAAAGCGCATGATTTTTTTAAGCTGTTTGGGCAAAACGCCGCTGTCAACGGCTCGATAGATGGTAGCAAAGGAGAACAAAAAGGTTGCTTTTCTAACTTAGCACGCTCGGCAATTTGTTCTGGTGTCCATCGCCATTGCATCCGTTCTATGATATAATCCTTAGCTTTTTGGTCATGCATGATAGGCTTTCTTCCGCAGTTTGCCTTGCGCTTTTGGGAGATTGTCTGTGCATGATGTGCAATGTATCTTCCATCTTTGTAGCTGTTGCGGGCAATTTCTCTGCTGATTGTTGATTTTGACCGATGAAGTTCGCGTCCTATTTCTCCTAAGCTGAACCCCTGCTCTAACAATACCCTTGTTTTTTCTCTCTCATCTATGGTAAGATGTGTGTAATGATTCATTTTGCCATCTCCTTGTTAATGGTTGTCTGGTAACTCCCATTATATCAAGGATCGGCGGATGAATCATTATTTTTTTAGCCGTTGCACTTTTATTGTAAACCTATCTTTTCAAAAAATCTTTTCTAGTCATTGACCAACTATTATAAAATATTTTTGAAAATTTATTGACATGGTATGTAATAAGCTAATGGGTATTATTTTTGTAATTAAACACAAATAATACCCACAATATTCAACATTCAAACAAACATATATGTCTTGAATTGCCCTAAAATGTGTGTATGTTAGCAGATATCAATACATACCCAAGTAACACAAATCCCATCAATTCAAGCCACGCAGAGCCCATAACGCTATACACGGCTTAACTTGAACTACTTGATTAGATACGTGTTGCCCATTCTTCCAGCTGTATTGGAATTTCGCTAGCACCAACTTCACTTACTCTATCCTTGTCATTCATAGGCTGTGCCAAAATTCGATTAAACAGACTATCTACATCGGTGTAAACTGGTTTTCTTGGTTCTTTTTCAGGCATATTGAAGTCCTTATCAAACTTTATCCCCCACTTTGGGAACAGTGGCATTTTGGAAATGGTAGAGCGGCTGCCCGTTCGCATGAGAACAAAACTGCCAAAAGGCAATGCTTTAAGCTCATCTGGGGTCATTAAGGCACGCCCAGTCATCTGGCTGGAGTGGCTGGTGCTTTTATCCCCACGACTAACTGAGCCTGTTAGGACGGTCTTTTGCCCCAAATTGCGTGATACTGTTTCCGCAGCATCGGAGTTAGGTGCAAAACCCGAAAACAATGTGCATTGACAGTTATCCACGATTATCTTTGCCCCATTTTCGTGATAATTTTTATCTAGCTGGGCTTTGGACTGAATTATTGGAACAAAAAACATTCGGCGAGAACGACCACCCGAAAACATCATCTCCGCAGAGCTGATGGCGGGGATGGTTCCAAACTCGTCCTCAAAAAAAGTCACACGGTTGTTCAGTTTACCGCCGCAATCATCCGCAATTACCAGCAGTTCACGGTAGATTTGCTGGATAATTAGGCTGGCTAGAAAGTGCTTGGTATTGTCCTCCTCGGGTAGCACAATGAAAACTATTGACTTCTCATTGGCTAACTTAAATGTATCTAGTGCAGTATCAAAGCACAAAACCTGCTCAATCTCGCTATCTAGGAAGCTCAATAGCTTGGAAAGAGCCGTGGAAATTACATTTGATGTTGTGGATTCAGGTGAGTTTACCGCTGACCCTGCTAACCATTTCGCCTTGTGGTCATTGGGCATTGCCTCCATTAACTCCGTCCAAAGTGATTTTTTCTTCTTACTCTTCACATCATTTTGACCGTTTGATGGCACCATCATCTCTTGAATAACTTTAAAAACTGAAATAATGTGATGTTCTTCCTTAGGACAAAATTCACAAATAATCAGTATAGTTGCAGCTATTAGTCCCTCTGCTGCATCATAGAAAAAGCTGTTTGCCCCATAACCACCGCTGGAGCTATCAGTAATTAACGTTTTGGCGATAATTTTCGCATAATTTTCGCTCGTTGCTTTATCACTCAAGTTGCCATATTTCAAATATTTCTCCATGTACTTAGTTACCATTGAGAGCATATTAAAACCGTGGCTGCGTAAGGGTTTACGCAGGTCGATAGCACAAATATCATAGTGGTATAAATGCTTTGCAATGGCACCATACCACTTCAAAAGGTCGCCCTTTGTGTCCAGGCAAACTATGCTAGCACCGCTTGCAAGGCTGTATTCTAGGTTTGGTATGAGGGAATTTGCAGTCTTGCCACTGCCCGCCGCACCAGTTAGCATCATGTGTACATCACCAGTTTCCACCATTGCCGTAACTTTTCCCAGCCCACTTACACTGCCCACAACCAATCCTTGCTGCTCCTTGCTGGGTAAATTCAAACCCTGACGCCACTTTTTCGGTTCAAACTTCACATATTTGTACGTTTCATGCAGCTCATCTTGCGTGGCAAATCGTGCTGTTCCGTACTGACCATCACCAACAGTTCGGGATTTTATGTTGTCCATGGCATGCTTATTTAGGTTTTGTATGATAAAAATTGCAACAAAAACAACCACTATAAAAAGAAAACCGTATAAAAAATTATCCAAATTGCAAACCACCTCCCTCGTTTGAGTGTTCAAAAGTTTGTTCCGCAATACTCTCCTTTAAATTCATCAAATCCTCATTAAAATCCTTGCCTACTGAAATGTGCTTAAACACTTCGTATCCACGGTTTAGGCTAATAAGCTGCTCACCAATCTTTTTGGTGGCGGCTTGCCCTGCCTGGTCATTATCCAGGCACAGCACAACTCGTTTAATGTTTTCGTTCTTTTCTAGTTGGTGAAGTAGTGCTTTTGGGGACGTTCCGCACAGTGCCACATAGTTTTTTTGCTGCCAATTTTGGGGGTTTAGTGTAATGTGTGAAAGCATATCAATTGGTGCTTCAAAGACGTAAAGTTTGCGCCCGCCACCAATATAGTTAAAGCTGTGCTGTGGCTGCGAGCCTGCCACGTTGATACGGAACGCCTGCCCTGAGATGCTGCGCTGCTGTGCATGGCATGGCTGGCCATTTTCGTCCCGCCCTACAAACACAACATTATTAAACTTTTTAGTTTGATAAATAATCCCGTTATCGACAAATTTATGTACAACACTGCTGTCAATCCCCCTAGTTTTGGTTAGGTATGCGAAAGCATGTCGATAAGTATCAGCTCGCTCTGGCAGCTCAAAGGGCTTTGGTTGTGGGAGCTTAATAAAGTTGGGTTTTAGCCTAAACTCGTGGCTGTTTCCCGTAAGCATTTTCACCGCTTGCGGAAAACTTGTGTCGTAAAATTCCATCACAAACTGAATTGGGTAGCCTGCCGTAACCTTGCCATCTGAAACTCCGCTGTGTCTGCACCATTTGTTCCCACTAATGGTAACACTGTCATGCTTTTTCCAACGAAATTCCCGCCCTGACTTCTCAAGCTCTTCGCCACGACTACGGAGAAATTCCACCAAATCCGTCTCATTGGCTGCCTGGATATCTTCACGTGGAAATGGAATAAATTCTTTTCTGCTCATCATATTGTCCTCCTTTGTGCTTATTCTTTGTCCTACATACTCATTGTGTGGTCATCTTTGGCGTGACCTGCCGCTATTTTCCTCCGCTTTTCCTGCTGTCGCTGCTTGCTGTCGCCGCCAAAGTTGGGGTAGTTCTTCTTGTAACTTTTTTCAAATGCATGGTTTAGGCTGCCTAAAATTCCCAAGGCTGCGTTTCGTAGTGCTGCATTTTGGCGGTCAATATACCGCTCCATTAGCTGCGTTGCGTACTGGTTGCCTTGTGCCGCAGACTGGTTCAAATAGAAAAATGCTTTCAATATGTCCTGATTTTCACCCTCTGCCAGAAAATATTTTCCGAGAGTATATTGCGCATACTGGTTGCCCAGCCCCGCCGACCTTTCTAGGTGGAAGAGAGCCTTGGTAAGGTTCTGATTTTCGCCCTCAGCAAAGTAGAATTTGCCCAGGCTGTAGTGGGCAAAGCTGTTTCCCTGTGCGGCTGCGTGGTCAAGGAGGGTCAATGCCTTTGTGATATCCTGGGTTTCGCCATCTGCTAAGTAAAATTTACCCAGCTTGTACTGTGCAAACTGGTTGCCCAGCTCTGCCGATTTTTCTAGATGGAACATTGCCTTGGTTAAGTTGTACATTTCGCCCTCAGCAAAATAAAATTTGCCCAAGGAATAGTGAGCAAAGCTGTTTCCCTGTGCGGCTGCGTGGTCAAGGTGGGTCAGTGCTTTTGTGATATCCTGGGTTTCGCCATCTGCTAGAAAATATTTACCAAGCTTGTACTGTGCAAATTGGTTGCCCAGCTCCGCCGACTTTTCTAGATGGAACATTGCTTTTGTAAGGTTCTGATGTTCGCCCAGGGCAAAGTAGAATTTACCCAGGCTGTAGTGTGCAAAACTGTTTCCCTGTGCAGCTGCGTGGTCAAGGTGGGCTAGTGCCTTTGTGATATTCTGGGTTTCGCCCTCCGCAAGAAAATATTTCCCCAACTTGTACTGTGCAAATTGGCTGCCCAGCTCCGCCGACTTTTCCAGGTGGAAGAGCGCTTTGGTAATGTCCTGGGTTTCGCCCTCGGAAAAGTAAAATTTACCGAGGGAATAATGGACAAAACTGTTTCCCTGTGCGGCTGCGTGGTCAAGGTGGGTCAATGCCTTTGTGATATCCTGGGTTTCACCCTCCGCAAGAAAATATTTCCCCAGGGCATATTGTGCAAACTGGTTGCCCAGCTCCGCCGACTTTTCGAGGTGGAAAAGAGCTTTGGTTAAGTTCTGATGTTTTCCCTCCGCAAAATATTTTTTTGCTAGCTTGTAGTCCGCCACACCCGCAAACTTTTCCTGCTCTTTGGGGTTACCGTTTTGCCTTTCAGAATCTTCGGGGATGGGCTGCTCATCATAAAGCTCGTTGTAAAGCTGGTCATAATCCATCTCTTCGAAATCGTTTGGGGGGGGCAAAAAAGGCTCTGATAATTCAAAATCATCAAATCCTCCTTTGTAGTAAATATTGTCCTGCGATGGGTTGCCGTTTGGACTATCGGAATCTTCAGGGAGGGGGAGGGCATCAAAAATCTCGTTGTAAAGCTGGTCGCAGTCCATTTCCTCGAATTCGTTTTCGGGGGTTTAAAAAGGCTCTGATAATTCAAAATCATCAGAGCCCACTTCATCAGAAATATTGTCCTGCAATGGTTGCAAGTTTTCCCCTAGTTTTTCCGCCTCCTTTATCACCGCATTTTTTAAGGACGCAAACTCCTTTCGCTCACAAAGTTCCAACTGTTCACTGGGTTCGTCCTGGTAAATCAGCAAAATCTCACGCCGTACTGCCAGCCAATCTTCGTAGCAGGATTTGACGGCAGGCAGCTGCTGGACACCGCCCACCACTTTGTCCACCAATGCCTTAACCTCAGTGGGCAGGTCCTTGTAAACGTGCTTGCCCTTGATGGTTTTCAGTTTTTGGGAAAGTTCTATGAGGGCTAGTTTTTCGTCACTGCCCAGCTGGTCGGTATTTTCCATAAGATTTTCAAGGGAATTTTTTGCAGCTTTTAGTGTTTTGTTACGAGCCTCTGTCTGCACCTGGAAAACATTTAGCAGCTCATCTTTGAAAATTTCATTGGCGAGCATTGACTTCACTTTCTTAATTGCGTTTTTGGTAAGGTAACCCTCCCTCTCGTCGCCCGAGTAGCACACTAGGTGGATGTGTGGGTGGTGATTTTCGTTGTGGTATGCACCATACCACTTGAAATTTTGCGGGGAGATTTTGAAAAGTTTTGCCAGCTCAGAATGTTTCGAGGCGAGTAAGTTTTTCCACGCTTTGGCATTATCGTACCCCAGGGCGTGTGCATCCTCACGTTCAAGGGAAACGATTGTTGCCCAAACGTTACCCTCATGTTCAGAGATTTCACGCTCCACATCCACCAGGGATGGCATCATTTCCATGCCGAAAAGTCCATGTTCACGTATTTTTTCGACGCCTGGTCGTGTGGCAATGTAACGAGCGAGAATTTCCTTGTTGGCTGGAAGCACCGAACTATCAATTACTGAATCAATTAGTTCGGAGGCGTTTTTGCGATTGGGATTTGCACGAAACCTTTTCGCATGTGGTGAATTTTTCTCGTCGGGGAAGCTTCCCATCAGCTCGTTAATTAGAGCGGTCTGATTTTTTGTTGCAGGCAGCTTTCCGCTTTCCTCAGAATATTTTTGCAGCTCAACACCTTGACGTGTTGCGATATAACAAACATAGCCCCCAGCATTTGATGCACCGTTCATGTAGCTGGACTTCACAATAATTCTTGCCAAAATATCTACTCCTCTTGGTTAGGATTTTGGAAAGCATTTACCTCCTCAAAATTAATCCGCCCAATACTCCTGCGAACATCACGCACTGCCTTTTCCCGCAGCAGTTCCACGCTGCTTGGTTTCAACTTAGTAAATCCTGCGGTGGCATTCATTATAATACATAGCTCCACCGCCAGCTTGAAGAGCATTTTTGACATACGGTCGCCCAATATATTCACCTTGGAATCAAGTTGGCTAGATAGCATTAAGGGTAAAAGTTCGCCTATATTTTTCAGCGACAAAAATTCGATGTAGTGCTTGACTGACTGCTCAATAAATTCGTTTTGACTTCTTGCATTTGCAACCTCTAGGTTTGCATTAATTGTTTCTAACGTTTGGTCAGATAATCGTATGGAAAACTTTTTTTTGCTTGGCATTTTACATTACTCCTTTAAAAATGATTTTGCTGTTGGGTGGCAACTAAATAATACTATGT
>JAGWCC010001418.1:0-55299 GCA_022651775.1 Drusus annulatus
TATTCTTAATGTCAGATTGGTGATACACTGTTGCACCTTTTGTATTGATCTTGTAAGGTTTATTGGTAGCAAATTTATTTTTCCATTGATCGGTATACACTGTATTGTCGAGTGATTGTATGAATCCAAATGCCCCCACCAGCCACTGATAAGGTGCGGAATGGTTTGACCGTATAGTAAATTCCTGCGAGAACATGGCTTGTTTTTGCTGTTGTACTACATAGAAAACCGAATCGGCAGTAAAGTCTTGATCAACATGTTGATCATCGTCAAACCATTGAAACGAACTTGCGGCACTTACAATAATGCGAGGGGTGCTGTACCGATAACGCAAACCGGTAGAGCTTAGCGTTTGTTGGTAATAACTGGCTTGATTATAATTAGGAGATTGGGTAAATCGGCTCCCACAGGAATGAGTCCATAAGCATATCCATATTGTTTAGATTGATTGATATTGCTGCTCAATTCAATTAAATGCTGATTGGTTATTTGATACGATAACTTAAATCGACCGCCTCCATCTTTCAATTTATCTGCCTGATCTCCTGAAAAAGTATTTTCGAAATAGCCTTGCTTCACCTTGTATCTAAGGGAAGTTGTGAGGGCTAACTTTGGGTTAATCAAAGCGTAATTGGCTAGTTTTACATTGTATCCCTCATAATTATCAATCTGTTGGCTGAATTGTGTTCCCTGCCAAGTAAAAGCCGATTTTGTATGGATATTGATAATCCCACCCATAGTGTTGCGTCCGTATAGGGTGCCTTGTGGACCACGAAGCACTTCTAACAAAGCTACTTCAGAAAGATCAACATCATACGTATTCTTTTCCATATAAGGAATGCCATCTACATACAAACCAACTGATGGCGAATTGCGTAACGATCCGATACCACGAATAAAGATCGGTGATGTCAGTTTTGACCCATAATCGGGCATATACAAATTGGGAACTTTTGAAGTTAAGTCTTTTGTTTGATTGATTTGTAATCGATCCAATTGTTTGACTTTGAATACCGATACGGTGCTGGCTTGCTTATCAAGCAAGCGTGTGTCTTTAGCCGAAACAAGCACTCCATCAAGTGCTATCAGCAAGCTGTCTTGCTGAGCAATGGCGGTAAAAGCGTAAAACGTTGTGAATATTAAAAAACAGATAAGCTTCATGAATTATGGATTGTGATGATGATTTATGCGAATAAACTATGAATTAACAGTTGAAGGTGCTGTTTTGTAGCAAAAGTCCAGCAGAGGCTGGGAGTTTTTCCGTAAGCTGCGCTACACTCTTGCATACGGTTATTTATAAACTAGCCCTGTGGGGCTTTTGTTACACATCACAAATGAATTCATAATTCATAATTCCTAATTTAATTTAACGTATTTATTATACGATTTACAAATAGCTTGATACAGCAATTCTCCTTGGAGTTCGTATCCATTTTGGGTAAAATGAATACCATCGTCTGTCAAATATCCTCGTTTATGCCATTGGTTAGCCGACTTTTGTCCTCCGCTAATGTTGAATAGATCCCAATAAGGACAATTATTTTTTTGTGGCATAATTCACAATCACGTCTCGGATAACTTCGCTATTTGGGTTTGGTCCTTTTTTATTTCGTGCAAAGCGCTTCAAATACTCGGGAGGGGTGGTGAGCAAGATGATGGCTTGTGGCGAATATTTCCGAATTTGATATACCGCTTCCGATATGGCATCGTTTACTTTTTCCCGATCAATATACTTGGTTGCAGACTCGTTAGTTCCCAAAGAAATGATAATTAATTCGGGATGCAAATAAGCAATCTGCTCGCACAGTAAAGCTTCTTTAGCATAATTGCTATAATATGCACTATTGATCCCGATGGCACTATACAGAATACCGCTTCGTCGGTTTTTAAGTTCTAAGCCAAAGAACGAAATCTGACCATCAATGGGCGAAGTAAAGTCGAGGGTTAAATTACCTACTTGCGATTTAAGATCCAATTGCTGTGCATACTCACCAATACGTAAAGATTGCTCCAAAAACCTTCGTCAAGCAGATGCACGCTGGCTTTTTGATTGTCGAAAAAAGCTGTAACCTGATTAAAGTCCCACTCCCCAGGGAAGCTGTCATCAATTGTACGTACATTAATACTGGCTAAGGTGTCAAGTATTTGTAGACCCACACCTCCAATCCCGATCGGAATGCTACCTGGTTTTATCAACCTATTATAGTCCCACTGTCGAGCCGAAGTAATCCGATAGCTCAACCCTCCACCCGTTTTTGTCATCCGTAAGGGCGTCACTAAACCCCGTCCTGCATTACCGAACTGCCGCTGAAGCTGTTTTCGGATAGTCCCAGTAATAAAATCAGCTTGAATGTGCGAATCGCCAATATGAACAATGCTGATTTGTCGACTTCGGTTCAATTCGCTCGTGTCGTTTGAGAAACAAATCGACCGTAAAGCCTTCATTTGCTCGAAAAGCGGATACAAACTCTTCGATGGATCAACAATCACATTAGCGGTACCACCTTCAAAAGGGAGCAAGTCTTGATCTAAAACTATGGTATCCTGTGCATAAAGCTTCGGAAACAATAGTAATAATAACGATACCACTAATTCCCCGCTTGATGTTTTTGACGTCTATCATATTTTTCTTTTTCGTACATTAATGTCTTAAATAAAATTTCTACCAAATGTTTTCCTCCAGCAAAGTTTAAATGCGTATAATCTTTGTTTGCTTTGGCGGGTTTGTCGTTCACCATCTGTACCATACTGCCTTCGCCACCCATACCCGAGAACATGTTCCAAAAGACAATTTCTGTTTCTGAACATACCGATTTTTGGTAATCAATCATAGCCTTCACCCCTGGCATGGTTACATAAGTTCCACCACTTTTCATGCTTCTATCGCCCACCCCAACAATAAAATGCTTGTGTTAGGAAAGTTTTCTTTTAAATGACTGACCACTTTTACCATCTTTTCGGCATAACTGGTGTAATTCACCGTTTTGGGCATCATGGCATTTAAACCATATTCTAGTACAATTAAATCGTACGACAAAATACTATCAAATTGTTGTAACGTATTTGCTGGTATGGTGTTTAAAGCTGTCCCTGGCATGGCACGTAATGATAGATTATCTACCGATATTCCTTTGGTATCTTCCAGCCAAGTACCAAATACATGAAACTTATCTGCTGCGCCAAAAGTAATTTGCACACTGCTAATGTTCGTTGTGGTATCGCGAATTACATATTCTTGAACCGAATTAGATGCAGTTAAGGTGTGCGTCTGTGCCGATCCTCCATTTATCTTTACACTCATTTGCGTTTTTCCTGATTTCAGCGAATACAGCACCCGAGCATGAGGAAAAGTATCCAAACGAGCTTGTTTGACGCCTTTGTATTGTACCCAAGCACTGTTGCCAGGGATAAAATAACTCCCTGCCATTCCCATTTTACTATAGTCTTTATGGGACGTATCGACCAAACTAAAACTGCGCCAAGCCGATGATTTATGTATTACGGTTTGTCGGAAACCTGCAGATATAGACGTGGCGCCCACAAAACCTACACCACAACCACCAAAAGCGATCTTGTAACAATGCCCGAAAATCGGAAGTAAGAATATCACCTTCAATGTACGAATCTCCAAAAAACGCAATACGTACAGGGCGTTTTAAAGAATCGATTCCATTTAAAGCTTCAAAAAAATATTTCATTCCAGTACCATCTGCTGTAAAATCGTCAAAGCAGGTCAAATCCTGTCGGCAAGTATCCACAAAAGGAGCAACAATGGGCAATACCTCTGCAATGTCCGTTTGCGTACTATCCGAAGTAATCCGAATATCTGAAAAAATATCCATGTGTCGTAAACCATACTTAGTTGTCCACTCTTCGGGAATAGCCTTTAAAGCGATAAGGCAAGGCAAAACAAGCAACAACAGCCATAAGGTGTGGTTAATGTAATTTGAATCTTTATTCATTATATATTATAATCTAAAAACAAAACGCTGTGCAAAAGTACGCAACAAATACGAATTACGAATAATAAATTGCAAAGTGCATCGCTTATTTAATATCTACTGTTTACCCATAACTGCGCATCCAATACCAGGATCAATCAGGTAACGTAACCTTTGCAATACTAATCTACTGATTGATTTATAGTAGATATCTAAAAAAAACGCTGCAAATCGTTTTTGATTTACAGCGTTTTACATCTTTTAAAGCTTTCTTAGAAGGTTTTCTTCAAAATCTTTTGTGATCCCGACAGGACTCGAACTTGTGACCGACAGATTAGAAATCTGTTGCTCTATCCAACTGAGCTACGGAACCGTTCTCGACTGCAAAGGTAATTGAAAATTTGATACTTACAATAATTATTGTATTTTTTCTTTAATTATCGTTTAACAAGGTGTTTGAGTTGAAGCAGGTCTAAAGGAAAGAAAGGAGAGGGCGACATATTTTCAAAGAGAAATACAGAATGAACGAAGAAAACTTCACAGAGAAAGGAATTGACGTTTACTACAGTTATACACTGAAGTTTCCCACATCTCGCAAGCCTTGCAAACACTCAAAATAAAGATCCGAATACAGCATTCATTTTCAATTTAATTTATTGAAAACAAATTACTTGCAAGGGTAATTACAAGACGTACCGATTTAGTACTCTAAAGCCAATAAAATGAACATTTAAACACAACATTATTCGGAGGCCTCATGTTGCTGCAATCCCAACACGCCAACTTTACACACTGCGCTTCCCTATTTATCTAACGCCATAAAGCGAAGCACTCCATCGCGTAGCGATACCTTATCGGCTGTTTTCTGTTTGAGCGTAGTCCGATACCTCCGAGGCGGAGCGAGTTCATTGCATCAACATGATTGTGCCAAGAAGTTAAGCCTAGCTAAAACATGCTGTATTAGAGATGGTGGAAGTCTGAGTGCCTCAGACCTGACCCACCGAAAACACCTTTACGAGAGGGGTTTTCAAACCGCCACACGTTGCTAGCGGAGTAATCCAATGGTGGTGAGCGGTTGTGGAAAAGCGAGATAACATCTTGCAGGTGATGAAAGAAGAGATGATTGCAGCAACATGAGTACTCCGAATAATGCAAATGAACTATTATTGAGGTGTCGAAAGAGCAAAGACGTCTGGCGAAACACTTAGCTAATTGCACTACTTCGTTTAATTGAAGATTGGCTGTGTAAGTGGATAAGTGTAACAGTTACTCGTGTTACTGGTTACATGCTGACCGGCATACAGATGGCATGACTTCTTTCTAGGCTCAAATATAGAACTTGGGATCTCCTGTGGGTGACATGCAAAGGTAATTGAGGAATAGCAAGAGTCATCAGGTAGGAGACTATCGGTATAAGACGGAGGACTAAGAACAATTATACGGAGTACCACAGGAAGTCGGACAAAGTCATATTAGTGAAGACAGCCGAATAACAACGGAAATAGCGAAGGACTTTGCTTATTGTAGATGTATAACACCTTAACAACTCGGAACAGAAAGAGAGGAAAAAAAAGAATTGATGGAAACGAAGAGGATGACTAAGATGAATATACACGCACCCAAACCATTACCAATTGAATTTTGGGAGGTTGTAAAAGCGTGCAAGTATGCAAAACGAGGAGGCGAAGCTGCAGGCGTAGACAAAGAGAGTTGGGAGGAATTCGATAAGGATATTGAAAGCAATCTCTACCAATTTTGGAACTGTCTAGCTTCAGGCACCTATTTTCACGTACAGGACAAACTTTTGTCGGATACACCAATGCTTTCTCGTTTAACAATCCTCAAGGTATATGTCCTTATTGCGAAGGACTAGGTAAAGTGAATGAAATTGATTTTGATAAGCTAATAGACAAAGCTTATCTCTTCACCTCCTTTTTCTTTTTATAGGATTGAGTACACTCCGAAATCCTATATGAGCTATCTTGCTCTAGTCCAAAGCTTTCTTTGCGTCCAATCAGAAGCATTACAAGAGGATTTTGAATCTTTTTTAGTTAATCCACTTGTACCCAAAGTGGACATAGCAACTCGGAAGAAAGTACTTTGCAGGAAATTACTCGCTATTATAATAATCATAAATAAATGTATTTTAATTCATCGAATTCGGATTTTGTCATTTATAATCACTCCCACAGTACGGTTTTTGACCATCGCAAAACCAAAACTAAAACCCAACTAGAGATTTTGTATTTTAGAGACGTTTTTATAAAATAACTATATTTAGCTTATATGTGAATGTCTGTATGCTTTATTAACACTGATATTACCTTGTCATTTAGCCAAGTTATGCGCACAAGTTGGTGAAGTTATGCGCACAAGTTGATAGAGTTGTGCGCACAAGTCAACAGAGTTGTGCGCATAACTCTGTTGACTTGTGCGCACAACTTTATCAACTTGTGCGCACAACTTAGCTAAATAATGAAGTTTCCTAGCTTGTAAATATTTGGTAATAAGTGCTTTGGCGCAAAGTGTTTTCGGCAAATATGTCTGTTTTGATACTTATTCTATGGTAAGCACCTTTAGAGAGAGGCATAAGTGCAAATGTAGCCCTTGTATAGAAACGAAATGCATTTATTTATTTCTAAGCCCGTTTAGACGGCTTAAAGTTAGTGATTATAAGCGTATTTTGGTCTATTTACTGATTAAACACATTTTTTAGTGATCATATAATACCATCACGTGCAGTGTTTATATCGTATTAAAAGATGGGGTGGGTAGTTGTTCAGCCTCTGATTGTTCAAGAATAATTGATACATTATCTTGAATAAGTGTTATCTTTGAGACTAGAATGAAAGGAAAATGTGACAGCCTTATAAAACAAGACAGCCGTACTTACTTAGGAATATAGAATATGAAAGATTCGTTCATTGTTGTAAAAGGAGCCCGAGAAAACAATTTGAAAAACATATCGGTTGCTATACCCAAAAAGAAAATAACCGTTTTACAGGCGTTTCGGGACCTTTCAACTACTAATTCAATTTTAAATTGTTTGATTTGAACAAGTAATGGTTTGAATAAGTAAATTCCAAAAACAATAAACAATGTACCTTTGTATTTTGAATATTTACATAAGCACTACCTAAAGTTATGAAAAATAATACAGATGTCACTTCAACCGAATTCGACCGTCGTAATTTTCTAAAAACAGGAGCGGTCTTAGGTGCTGCCCTATGCTTGCCACAAAGCAATATATCGGGACAACAAATTGAAAATTACAGTAATAATCAACCAATGATGAATCAGCGTCGCATACTTGGCACAGGAAAAAATAGTTTAGAAGTGTCGGCTCTTGGGCTAGGTTGTATGGGAATGAGTTATCATCGTAGCGACCATCCGGATAAAAAAACGAGTATTGATTTAATTCATAAGGCTGTAGCGCACGGTATTACATTTTTTGATACAGCTGAAATATATGGTCCCTATACTAACGAAGAACTGGTTGGACAAGCACTTGTTGGATTGCGAAATAAGGTGGTGATTTGCACTAAATTCGGGTTTAATTTCGAGAATGGCGTTTCTAATGGCTTAAACAGTCGTCCTGAAAACATTCGCCGTGTTGTTGAGCAATCGCTTAAACGTTTACAAACAGATCGTATCGATTTACTTTATCAGCATCGGCTTGACCCAAATGTGCCAATTGAAGATGTGGCTGGTACTGTTGGTGATTTGATCCGCCAAGGAAAGGTGAAACATTATGGACTTTGTGAAGTGAGTACCCAAATTATTCGCCGCGCACATACAGTACAACCACTAACAGCAATCCAAAGCGAATATTCGTTAATGTGGAAACAGCCAAAAGAGGAGGTATTAGCTGTATTGGAAGAGCTTGGTGTAGGTTTTGTACCTTACAGCCCAATAAATCGGGGTTATTTAGGAGGGAATATTAACGAATATACAAAATTTGATCCGAATAACGATAATCGCGCATCATTGATAGGCTTTACGCCCGAAGTTATCCGGAAGAATATGGTCTTAGTGGAATTCTTGAATCAGTTTGGACGCACCCGTGGATTAACCTCCTCGCAAGTGGCAATGGCATGGTTGATGGCTCAAAAACCATGGATTGTGCCGATCCCTGGGACAACTAAATTGTCGCACTTAGAAGAAAACATTCGGACAGCCGAATATTCTATGACACCTACAGAAATAAACGAAATTGATAAAGCCGTTTCACAAATGGAGATTGCAGGAGACAGAGAAAGGAATTATTGATACACTAAGGAATTGTTAATGGTTAATGGCTTCGCACTCGGATATTAAACAGAATAGTGCATACACAGAACGGCTTTAACCAAATAAAACAGATCAAAAGAATAGCACTTTTCAACTCCTGATTCGCATAAATAGCTAATCACAAGAATTATGGTAAAAAATGGTATAGCTCTAGGCAATCGCACCTTCAAAAAGTGCTTAAGAATGGTGAAATAATAACTATCCGAGTGCGAAGCCATTCACAATTAACAATTAACAATTCCTTAAGACTATGATTGAAAGTATTGCTGAATTTTACAAACGAATAAATCGAACTGCAGAAGCATCACAAAGTGCTTACCAAAATGGGAATCAGTATTTTGACATACAACTAAGTCAGTGTACCATTGGTAGAACATCATTTAGTTATCATGATTTTTATAAGGTGGCACTTGTATTGCATACAGGGAAACTTTATTATGCTGATAAATGGATACTTGTAGATCGTCCTGCGATACTTTTTTCCACACCACTGATCCCTTATGCTTGGGAAGCGATTGGACAAGGAAAAGGTAATGGTTATTTTTGTCTGTTCAACGAGCATTTTCTTAAAAATGAAGATCGAAGTGGTCCGTTAGCCAGTACGCCTATTTTGGATACATCTAAAGAACGAATCTATTTTTTGGATGATGCTACGGTAGACAATGTTTATGAATTGTTTAGAAAAATGCAGATTGAGCTGACCTCTACTTATACGCAAAAGCTGGATGTTTTACGTTGTTACCTCCACCTACTTGTGCACGAAGCTATGAAAATGCAGCCACTGAGTACATATACCCCACAAAAGAATGCGGGACAGCGTACAGCCGAGCTATTTTTAACTTTGCTGGAACGTCAATTCCCAATTAAAATTCCACATAAGCCGCTGGTTCTTAAAACACCTAATGATTATGCTGAACGCTTATCTGTACATGTAAACCATTTGAACAGGGTGGTGAAATTAGTGACAGGAAGAACCACTTCTCGACTGATTACCAACAGGATGATCCAAGAAGGCGTGCAATTGCTTCAACATTCTACCCACTCTGTAGGAGAAATAGCGTTTGCTCTTGGATTTGAAGAACCCTCATCGTTTAGTAATTTCATGAAAAAGCACACAAATCTATCACCCAGTGCACATCGAAATTTATGAGTTATGTAACACCCTTATACAATAAAATGAAACAGATGAATTCGAAAATTAAGTTAGTTTTTACAATTACAATCATGGCTATGAGTTTTGTTTCCAATTCCCAAACGCAAACTGGCAAAAAAATCTTGATTGCTTATTATTCGTTGCGTAATGGCAACACCCGTATGATTGCCGAACAGATACAAAAAAATGTAGGCGGTGATATTTTCCGAATAGAAACCGTTGACACCTATCCCCTAGATTATAACGTGTTGATAAAACAAGCAAAGAAGGAGCTTGAAACAAAATACCGACCACCACTGAAAACCAAAGTGATAAATTTCGAACAATATGATATCATTTATCTAGGTTCGCCCAATTGGTGGAATACAATTGCACCCGCAGTGATGACTTTTCTAGAAAGTTATCGCTTTGATGGCAAAACAATAGCTCCCTTTATCACACATGAAGGCAGCCGTTTAGGATCAAGCGTCAAGGATATAAAAGGATTAGCAACTCATGCAACCGTTTTAAAAGGACTCGCTATACGAGGTAGTTCTGTAGACAATGCGATGCCAGATGTAATAAAATGGCTACAGGAATAGACTTATGAATTATGAATTGCTTCGCATTCGGATGGTATGAATGAACCATCCGAATGCGAAGCAATTCCTAATTAAATGAACATATGCTACAGAAAGTTAGAATTACACTTGCAACCGCTTCTTTTTTTATTACTTTTGAATGATGAATTGCTTCGCATTCAGATAGTATGAATGGACCATCCGAATGCGAAGCAATTCATTCAAAATTCATCATTCATAACTAATTACTATGCTACAGAAAATTAGAATTACACTTGCAACCGCCTCTTTTTTATTATTAACGTTGCTGTTTCTTGATTTTACAGGCACTTTGCATCTTTGGTTTGCTTGGCTGGCAAGTATACAATTGATACCTGCCATATTGGCGGTGAATGTTGGTATTTTGATTGGCTTAACGGTGATCACCTTGCTCTTAGGACGGGTTTATTGTTCTGTAATCTGTCCTTTAGGGATATTTCAAGATGGTATTTCGTATATGGCTCGGCGAAATACGAAAAAACGTTTTGCTTATTCGTCCGAAAAAACATGGTGGCGCTATGGTATATTAGCTGTCTTTGTTGCAGGCATGTTGTTTGGTATCTCTGCAATTGTATCGGTACTCGATCCTTATGCTGCTTACGGGCGCATGGCATCTAATTTTGTGTCTCCAATTTACCGTTTAGCAAATAATTTGTTGGCATGGATGACTAAAAGCATGGATAGTTATCTGTTTTACGCCACCGATGTGTGGATAAAAAGCGGGATCACTTTTGCTGTGGCAGCTATTACGCTAGGTGTGGTGGGTGTACTTGCTTGGCGAAATGGGCGCAGTTATTGTAATTCTATTTGCCCTGTAGGAACAATTCTTGGATTATTATCCCGATTTTCAATTTTCCGATTGGTGATCGATGTCGATAAATGCACAACTTGCAAGGCTTGTGAACGTGCGTGTAAATCATCGTGTATCGATTTGAAAACCATGCACATCGACCACAGCCGTTGTGTATCCTGTTACAACTGTTTAGAAAAATGTAAATTCGGAGCCATGACTTATACGCCACAAAAGATTTGGACAAATAAAAATACCACAACCACTCCCCTACCCCATCAGTCACAAAATGATCATCATGATGGTCTTACACGGCGTAAAGCACTGTCGCTACTCGGTTTACTTACAATTGCCAATACCCTAAAAGCACAAGAAATTCATGTAGATGGCGGATTGGCAACTATTGAAGATAAGAAAGCCCCCAGCAGAAAAACGCCTATTGTGCCACCTGGTGCTATAGGACTGCAAAACATGAAAGACCATTGTACTGCTTGTCAATTGTGTGTATCGGCTTGTCCGAACAATATTTTACGCCCCTCGCATCATTTGGCTACTTTTATGCAACCCGAAATGTCATTCGAACGAGGGTATTGCCGCCCAGAATGCACCGAGTGTTCGTCGGTTTGCCCTACGGCTGCTATACAGTATATCTCAACAGCCGATAAATCGGGAATTGCCATTGGTCAAGCCATATGGATCAAAGATAAATGTGTGGTCAATGTCGATGAAGTGCAATGCAATAATTGCGAGCGTCATTGTCCAACAACCGCCATTAGTTTGGTGGATAGAGACCCTGAAAGTAGCGATTCGTTAAAAATACCAGTAGTAGACAATGCCTTATGTATTGGTTGTGGAGCCTGCGAAAATCTTTGCCCTGCACGACCATTCAGCGCAATATATGTAGAAGGCAATAGTAGACATCATACCGTTTAACTCCCTCTAAAATGGAAAACAATCATAAAAAAGACATAAGCCGCAGGCTTTTTTTGAAAGCAGTAGGCGCCGGTTCGGTGGTTAGTACAGCTGCCTTGGTGGGCTGTAAACCCAATAGTACCACATCGGAAAAAGAGGGTTTCATTGGCGAGGTACCTACAGATAAAATGACGTATCGCATCAATCACAATACTGGCGATAAGGTCTCTTTATTGGGGTATGGCTGCATGCGTTGGTACTTGCGTCAGAAATCCGATGGCAGTGGCGAAGAAATTAATCAAGATGCGGTGAACGAACTGATAGATTATGCTATAGCGCATGGAGTCAATTACTTTGATGTGGCACCCGTATATGTACGGGGCTGGTCGGAAACAGCTACCGGCATTGCCTTAAAACGTCACCCACGCGACAAATTCTTTATTGCCACCAAGCTTTCGACCCACCGCGAGGATCCACAATTGCGAACGCTTCAGGGATCGACAGCTTTGTATCGCAAATCTTTTGAGAATCTTCAAGTAGATTATATCGATTATTATCTTTTGCATGCCATTGGTTTGGGCGGGATGAAAGCGGTGATGGAACGATTCTATGATAATGGCATGTTGGATTTCTTAATCAAAGAACGCACTGCAGGGCATATTCGCAATCTTGGCTGGTCGTTTCATGGGGATATTGACACCTTTGACTATCTTTTGGCGCAGCAAGATGCGGGGAAAGTGCATTGGGACTTTGTGCAGATACAACTAAATTATATCGATTGGCTACATGCTTCTGGATGGAATACAAATGCCGAATATTTATTAGCAGAACTAGAGAAAAGGAATATTCCAGTTGTAGTTATGGAACCCTTGTTAGGAGGGCGTTTATCCCGATTAGGGTCGGAAGCCCTTACTATGCTGAAACAATTACGTCCCGAGGAGAGTGCCGCATCATGGGCGTTTCGCTATGCGGGTACTCCCAAAAGTGTATTGACTGTGCTTAGTGGCATGGTGTATCTCGAACATCTGCAAGAAAATATCCGTACCTATTCGCCACTTGATCCTATTACCGAACAGGAATATACTGTATTAGAGAAGGTAACAGAAGTGATGCTGAATGCGGATTATGTGCAATGTACCGAGTGCCAATATTGCATGCCTTGTCCGTATGGCTTAGATATCCCTGGTGTTTTTGGCCATTATAATCGGATGATTAGCGCAGGCAAACGACTCAAAAGTTCCACTGATGCGCATTACAAAGAAGCACGTCGTGCATTTCTTGTTGGGTATGATGGCAGTGTCCCCAAACTCCGACAAGCCAATCATTGTATCGGTTGTGAAATTTGCAAACCACATTGTCCACAAACTATTGATATCCCAAACGAGATGCGCCGTATTGATTTATACACGGAACAATTGAAACAAAAAATGACTTTTTAAGGTCACTTGCTTGGGCAATCGTTTTGTGTCGTGAAATAATCACGCATCAATATAATTACTTATCTGAAACAGGTTTTAAAATTGATGTAATGAAAACCCATTCTTTTGAAGAGTTTATCAGTTGAGGTGTAGAGGGAAGAGGATGGAGAGTTGGAAGTCCTTGCTAGTTGAATAAACTCGTAAAACCCGCATGTTGCAGAAAAACATTATCTTTGAAACAGCAATTTCTTTAAAACAACAAGAATATGAAAAAGAATATATCCGTATCGCTGGGCAGTTACTTTGATCGGTTTGTTGAAAACAATCTCTCGCAAGGTCATTACAAGAGTGCTAGTGAGGTAATCTGTGCTGGTCTACGACTTTTAGAGGAGGAGGAAAATCGTTTATCCGTTCTTGAGTCAGCTGTTCAGGAAGGGCTTAATAGTGGCATTTCGATAGACTTTGATCCTGTTAAACATCTAGAATCGTTAAAAATAGAGAAACGCAAATATGGCAAAGTTTCGTTTCAGCAATAGGGTAGTTGAAGACCTATCAAATATATGGTGTTATACATTTGACACTTGGTCCGAACATCAAGCTGATAGCTATTATAACATATTGATTGATCTTTGTCGTGATATTGCAAAAAACCCGGCTATGGGTAAAAGCTACAAAGAGATTACTGATAGGTTATATGGCATAATAGCAGGGAAACACATCATTTTACCAGAGCATATCAGACAGAATTGATCGAAATGAAATTGTTAGAATATTACATGGTAGCATGGACTTAAAAAAAAGAGTTCGGGAATAGTTTCAATAAACTCGAAACTCACAAACACTTCACCACATATTTATTTGATGAGAAAAATTATTTACTTATTTTATATCACATTAATAATCAGTTTGCCTACAGTAGCATTCAGTCAAAACTCGGACACTTTACGAGAGGTGAAAATGGTGTTAAGTATGCCACGGTCTTATTACTCCTTGGGTGAAGTGGTGGTCACTGGTACTCGTGAACAAACCGATATACGCCATCTCCCTATGACGATATCAGTAGTCAATCAGCAACAAATACAAAACAGATACGAACAATCGCTATTGCCGATTATCAGTGAACAAGTTCCCGGTTTATTTATTACTGCCCGAGGGATTTTGGGCTATGGTGTATCGGGTGGCGGATCAGGAGGGATGAAAATACGTGGTATTGGGGGTGGTGCAACAACAGGGGTACTGATGTTGATTGATGGACATCCACAATACATGGGCTTAATGGGTCACCCTGTAGCCGACTCTTATCAATCGATACTTGCCGAAAAAGTGGAAGTATTGCGTGGTCCAGCATCGGTATTATACGGATCGAATGCAATGGGGGGAGTGATCAATATTGTAAGCCGTAAATTGCCAAAGACAGCAGACATAGCGATATCCGATTGGGGTATGGGTCGTACAATACCTTAACTACAGAAGCTAGTAATCAATACAGTAAAGGCCGTTTCAATAATGTGATCACCGCCTCGTATAACCGCACAGACGGACACCGCACGGATATGGAATTTGAACAATTTAGTGGATACACCAAATTGGGATATGATTTCAGTAAGGCGTGGAAAGCTTTTGCCGATGTGAATATCACCCACTTTAATGCCAGTAATCCGGGAAGTGTTACAGTTCCTTTGTTGGATAACGATTCGCACATTACGCGTGGAATAGCATCGCTGTCTTTGGACAATGATTATGATAAAACGGCGGGATCATTGAAACTCTTTTATAATTGGGGACGACACAAGATCAATGATGGCTATGCGCCAGGAAGCAGCCCTCGCGAATTTCTATTCAACTCGAAAGACCTCATGCTAGGGGTTAACTGGTATCAAAGTGTGAGCTTGTTTTCAGGCAATCGGGTTACGGCAGGGGTCGATTTTCAACAATTTGGTGGCGAGGCTTGGAATCAATTCAACGTAGGTACACAAACCGAGATTATTGATAGAACAGAGAATGAAAAAGCAGGCTATCTTAGCGTGCGTCAAATGATTGGTGGCATGGTGGCAATTAATGCAGGTATACGTGCCGACCACCATTCGCAAACAGGTACCGAATGGGTGCCACAAGGAGGTATTGCACTGGACTTGCGCAATTCGTCGGAAATAAAAGTACTGGTGAGCAAGGGGTTTCGGAACCCAACCATACGTGAAATGTATATGTTTCCACCTCAAAACCCCAACCTGAGGCCTGAAAGAATGATGAATTACGAATTATCGTATGCAAAACGATTGCTAAACAATGCCCTTTCTTATGGCGTAAATGTATTTTACATCAAAGGGGCGGAAAACATGATCCAAACGATTTTTTGCAAATGGCAAACCGCTGAACGTTAATACAGACGAGGTTGAAAACTGGGGAATAGAAAGCAATGTGAATTACAGAATAAACCCCACATGGACTGTATCGGACAATTACAGTTGGCTAAGAATGCAATTCCCTGTAGTGGCAGCTCCCGAACATAAGTTGTATGCAAGTGTCGATTTCAAGAAAGAAAAGTGGAACGTATCATCGGGGGTACAATACGTCAGTGGTCTTTACACCAATGTAAATACAGTACCTAATACAAAAGACGATTTTGTATTATGGAATGTACGAGCGAGTTATCGCCTGCATTCCATTGCATCGCTTTACATAAAAGGCGAAAATTTATTGGCGCAAGCGTATGAAATAAATGTGGGATACCCCATGCCAAAGGCAACGGTAATGTGTGGCGTAAATTTTAATTTTTGAAAAACGATGGCATAGTATAAATAAAAAAGGGGATTGAAGTTTTACTTCAATCCCCAAACGGACTATTTTTAATTAACTTATGCGGATTAACAAAGCAATGGCGCAGTGCGACCATTATTCCCGACAAAATCTTCATAGTGCCAGGGCTGTGAAAGTATGCATAATGGAAATAAGCAAAACAAAGTAAACCCAATGCTACGGCAAAAGAAGCGATTGCCTCTAGCTCGAAAACCAGAGAGCCATCTAGTCGCGTAGGGATTACTTTTGTACGAAACATTGCGCCACCCATTGCCCAATAGAGATGTACAATGGCGAGCATAATTAGCAACAAAGCATTGATTTGAAGGAATAGATGCATGTTTTTTAGATTAACATTCGTAATCAACAGCTACAACAGCTTTTTTAACGGTTCCGATGTAAGTTAATACCTTTACATGCTCGGGGTGTTTTGCATAAATCGCCAAATCTTGTAAATTAGCCACCGTCACGGTCAATACCAAATCATAAGATCTTTCAGTACGTAAAACATCTACACCCACCTCCATACTAATAATTTGAGAAATCAAAGCAGGAAGAGTCATTAATTTTTCTTTCACTATAACGGCTTGTTCAAACTCGTTAAATTGGATACACACTACATGTTTAATCATCGTTTTTGTTTTAATGTTTGTTTTATTTTGAATACAAATATACATAAAGAATTGAGAATTGAGTTGTCCTCAATTCTCAATTCTTTATTCTCAACCTATTCAATAATTCATCGATGCTTTTGCCGAGGGCTTCATTTCGATTATTTCTATATGTAAGACTACGTTAGACGAGTGTTCGGCAAGCTCCTAAGCGCTCACTTTGTCTAGTAAATAAGGCGCACTAAGTGCAGCCGAAGTAAGTAATTCGTCAATTTTTTTTTGCTTACATTTGCAAGTAGAATTAGAAACCTAGTTTCATTCATGAATGTCCTAAAAATGATGTAAATGTAGTTAATAATATAAGTAATGAGATATACACCTCAAGAATTTAAAAGCGATCAAGATGTTAAATGGTGTCCTGGCTGTGGCGATTATGCTGTACTTGCTGCCGTTCAACGCGCCTTACCTGAAGTTGCAGAAAATTTGTCGTATGCCAAAGCTCGATTTGTTTTTGTATCAGGTATTGGTTGCTCATCTCGGTTTCCTTATTACATGAATACTTATGGTTTTCATGGAATACATGGGCGCGCGCCAGCCATAGCCACTGGAGTTAAAGTAGCTAATCCAGAATTAAGTGTTTGGCAAATTACTGGTGATGGCGATGCTTTAGCCATTGGCGGCAATCACTTTATCCACGCCATAAGGCGCAACATTGATATCAATATTTTGCTATTTGATAATCAGATTTACGGGCTTACTAAGGGGCAATACTCCTACATCACGTTTAGGCAAGGTGACTAAAACATCGCCATTGGGTACTGTTGAACATCCGTTCTCGGCTGGCGAATTGGTATTAGGTGCACGCGGAACTTTCTTTGCGCGTACCATCGATGTGGATATTAAATTGACAGTAGAGTGTTTGTTGGCATCCTCTAAACACGATGGTGCGGCAGTTACCGTGATTTTACAAAACTGTGTGATCTTTAATGATGCAACTCATGCACATATCACCGCAAAAGAAAATCGCGAGGATCGGACCATTGTTTTAAAAGCTGGCGAACCGATGGTTTTTGGCAAAGATCGATATAAGGGATTGATCTTGGATTCGGAAAATATGTGTTTGAAAGTCATCACAATTGGTCAAGATGGTTACACATTGGACGATGTGTTAATCCACAACGCTTGTAATCCTAACCCGGGGATACACATGATGTTAGTGAATTTAAAAGCGCCCGAAATGCCTTTTGCTTTGGGTGTTATTAGAAGTGTACCCGACTCAACATACAACAGCAATGTACAAGATCAATTGGCGGCTGCAAAAGCAAATTCATCAATTACTTGTGTTGATGATTTATTAAATAGTGGTACAATTTGGGAAGTGTAAGAAACACGTTTTTTATGTAGAGACGCACGGTTGTGCGTCTTAAAAAACGTATCGCGTAGCGAAATCAAATATTGTTTTCAAATACAGGTGATGTAAATGTAGCTTGGTTATCCTCATCATAATGCTCGTAACACAATTCTTATGAAAAAAATCAAAGGTATGATGATTCTTTGCGTTCTTTTTATTTACGCAAACGTTCTTGAAGGGCAAAATAATGACAGTCAATTAAACGCTGTATTAAATGAAGTTTACAATGAAGATCAAGGTATTAGAGACGAAACTTCTCGAATTATGTCGAGTAAATCTGACTCTTTAATTAGGGATTATATCAAACGTCAAAACACAATTGATAGTAAAAACAAGCAGATTGTATCTGCTATATTAGATTCCATTGGTTTACCAAAGGGCTTGTCAGAAAAAGCGAATCTTGGAATATTTTTAGTAATTGACCATGGCGGAAAAGTATTTGGCAATAAATATCTTTCGTTGGTAAAAACAGAAGCAGAAAAAGGCACAATAGAAATATCGTTGTACGTAACTTTACATGATCGATTATTAATGTTCAATAGACAAAAGCAAGTATATGGAACCCAAACAATAACTTTGCAAAAAGAAGGTGTAAGTAAATTGTATTTATGCCCAGTAGAGGATTGTGAAAATTTAAATAAACTCCGAGCGCAAGTCGGATTGCCTACAATAGAAAGTTATTTGGAAAACTTTGCCAATATAATATGGGATAAAAATTTTCGTATCGAAGATGTGCCATCTTATTACTTCAAATAAGACTATCAATACAATAAAGCACTTGGCTCTCGCTGGGGAATTGAACTTGTTGGGCGATTGTTTACCAGTGTAACTCCCACGTTGTTTATCAAGAGCAGTTATACCAATGGAGGTTTGACTGTGGAAAATTGGGTTCGCTTCAAGATTAGACTCGAGAGGTGGTATGTCAAAAAACAACTTCTTGAAACAAGCCTTTCTAGGGACATTACATGATCGATTATTAATGTTCAATAGACAAAAGCAAGTATATGGAACCCAAACAATAACTTTGCAAAAATAAGGTGTAAGTAAATTGTATTTATGGACAGTAGAGGATTGTGAAAATTTAAATAAACTCCGAGCGCAAGTCGGATTGCCTACAATAGAAAGTTATTTGGAAAACTTTGCCAATATAATATGGGATAAAAATTTTCGTATCGAAGATGTACCGGTTAAATGGATTTTAATTAACTGAAGTTTATTCGGGGAGACACATCTTGCAAGCCTTGTAAATACTCAAAAATAGCATTAAAAAAAGGTCTACTGCAGGTTCAATGCTAATTTATCCAACTCTCCGTTTTTTATAGCTGCCCAATAAATGGTATTCCTCCAGTAAAATATTAAGCAGTTTTCCTTGATCCATTTTTCTCAGGTCTTGGCTTTTGCTCCATCCAGTAATGTTGTAAGGGACTTTTGCTTCAAAGGTTCCTTTGTAGACCATCATCGGTTTACCGGCATCGGCGTAGAGCTTTTCCCCATTCTTTTCTACTTCGTATGTTTTTAGCAGATAGATAGGTTCTACCAGTTTGGTTATTCCCTGCGAGTTGTAGCGGATGGCATTTACTCTGAGCGTCATGGTAGTTCTTTCGGACAGAGTGGTTGCTTGGAGAGCTTTGTCGTTGGGTGGGTATACTCTTACCTCCCAAGTCTGTGTGCCCGATCTGTTCAGGCTGACGCTTCCCGAGGCATTGTAGCAGGGATCGGAATATACTCAAATCGTTGACCAGTACTTGGAAAGCACATCCTCCTATAGTGATCTGCATTTGGTAGTTGATGGATTCGCCAAAAGCGAGTCAGCAACAGGCATCTTCACGTCAGGAACAGGAAAGAATTTCAACTTCTCATTGTTTATACCTACGTCATTTTCATTTCCCAATGGTAGAACAGTTTCGGATCATCGATCTTCATTGTGTTTAATGCTTTGAATGCTTTCCTTACACTCTGTATTTTGTGCTTCTTTTGTAGCCATACGAGCAGTTTGGAATCAATGTAATGCAATGTTCGTTTCAATTGGACCTTTCCGAACTTTCCAAAATAGGTTATCCAACCTCGAACTTTGTTATTCAGACTGTTGGCTATTTGTTCGATTGTTTGGTGGGTGTTTCCCCAATTTACGCTTTCTCTCACGGAATCGTTGATGTCCTGCTTACTGCCATTCTTGATCTCTGGAGTAAAGGAAGTGAACATGTGTCCCTTTCGCTTTATACAGGGGCGAGGTTTAAAGCAGTAACCTAGAAAATCAAAGGAGGAGCCTCTGTGTTCGATGAATTTTCTTTTCCAATCTTGACAGTGGACAATTTTACTTTTCGTTACATTCATCCGAAGTTTGATCGAGCTTAGTCTTTCCTCTAATGCAACCATCATCGCTTCTGCTTCCTGTTCATTTTTACAATGAAGAATCATATCATCAGCATATCTTACAAATGGACATTGTGGATAGTTGATTTCTAACCATCGGTCTAATCCATAATGCAAGAATAAATTGGCTAGCAAGGGACTTACAACTCCTCCTTGGGGTGTACCTTGTCCTCCCCTACTGCTCAATTCGCCCGTTTCTGCCTGTTCGGGTGCCTCAAGAACTCTCCGTAAATACATCTGTAACCATCCCTCTTCTACAACTTTAGCAACCGCCGTCATCAGTAATTCATGATCAATTTCATCAAAGAATTTACTGATATCAATGTCCACTACCCAGTCATAGGTAAAGCAATTACTGCGTACTACTTCCAACGCTTGGTGACAATTCCGTTTAGGACGATATCCATACGAGGAATTACTGAAAATCGGTTCGATCTTGGGTTCTAGGTGCATCTTTAGTACGTGCTGTGCTATTCTGTCACGTAGGGTGGGTATGCCTAGTTTTCTGGTCTTACCATTACTGGGGATCAGCTTCAAGCGCACGGCTTGAGGAAAATAGGTGCCTGACGCTAAGCGATTCCAAAGTTGGTACAGATTGCCTTCAATATTATTATCGAAGTCTTTCCACCTTTCCTTGTCTACGCCTGCGGCTTCGCCTCCTGATTTCGCTCGCTTGTACGCCTCTGCAACCTCCCCATATGTAATGGGTAATGGTTTGGGTACGTGTATATCCTGCTTAGTCTTCCTCTTCTTTTCCATCTTTATTTCTCTGTTCCGAGTTGTTAAGGTGTTATACATCTACAATAAGCAAAGTCCTTCGCTCTTGCCGTTGTTAATCGGCTGTCTACACTACTATGACTTTGTCCGACTTCCTGTGGTACGCCGTATAACTGTGCGTAGGTTTCAGTCCTTTTATGGCTTGTCCTCAATTATCTTTGTATGTTTACCCAGCAGGAGATCCCAAGTTCTTTATTGGAGCCTAGAAAGAATTCATGCCATCTATATGCCGGTAGGCATGTAACCAGTAACACGAGTAACTGTTACACTTATCCACTTTCGCTCGAGCAAAGTGTTTCGCACTACGTCTTTGCCATTTCGACACCTCAATAACGGTTCATTTTCATTCATCTCTTCTTTCCGTACCTGCAAGATATTATCTCGCTTTTCCACATCCACAGCATGTTTTGGCTTAGATCGCTAAATCTTCTTGGCACAAGCTGAGTAGGCAAACAGGAATTTCACCCATAAGCCTCTCACAGAACCGTACGTGAAAGTCTCCCTTCATACGGCTCTTCTCATTGTTTTATACCTACGTCATTTTCATTTCCCAATGGTAGAACAGTTTCGGATCATCGATCTTCATTGTGTTTAATGCTTTGAATGCTTTCCTTACACTCTGTATTTTGTGCTTCTTTTGTAGCCATACGAGCAGTTTGGAATCAATGTAATGCAATGTTCGTTTCAATTGGACCTTTCCGAACTTTCCAAAATAGGTTATCCAACCTCGAACTTTGTTATTCAGACTGTTGGCTATTTGTTCGATTGTTTGGTGGGTGTTTCCCCAATTTACGCTTTCTCTCACGGAATCTTTGATGTCCTGCTTACTGCCATTCTTGATCTCTGGAGTAAAGGAAGTGAACATGTGTCCCTTTCGCTTTATACAGGGGCGAGGTTTAAAGCAGTAACCTAGAAAATCAAAGGAGGAGCCTCTGTGTTCGATGAATTTTCTTTTCCAATCTTGACAGTGGACAATTTTACTTTTCGTTACATTCATCCGAAGTTTGATCGAGCTTAGTCTTTCCTCTAATGCAACCATCATCGCTTCTGCTTCCTGTTCATTTTTACAATGAAGAATCATATCATCAGCATATCTTACAAATGGACATTGTGGATAGTTGATTTCTAACCATCGGTCTAATCCATAATGCAAGAATAAATTGGCTAGCAAGGGACTTACAACTCCTCCTTGGGGTGTACCTTGTCCTCCCCTACTGCTCAATTCGCCCGTTTCTGCCTGTTCGGGTGCCTCAAGAACTCTCCGTAAATACATCTGTAACCATCCCTCTTCTACAACTTTGTAACCGCCGTCATCAGTAATTCATGATCAATTTCATCAAAGAATTTACTGATATCAATGTCCACTACCCAGTCATAGGTAAAGCAATTACTGCGTACTACTTCCAACGCTTGGTGACAATTCCGTTTAGGACGATATCCATACGAGGAATTACTGAAAATCGGTTCGATCTTGGGTTCTAGGTGCATCTTTAGTACGTGCTGTGCTATTCTGTCACGTAGGGTGGGTATGCCTAGTTTTCTGGTCTTACCATTACTGGGGATCAGCTTCAAGCGCACGGCTTGAGGAAAATAGGTGCCTGACGCTAAGCGATTCCAAAGTTGGTACAGATTGCCTTCAATATTATTATCGAAGTCTTTCCACCTTTCCTTGTCTACGCCTGCGGCTTCGCCTCCTGATTTCGCTCGCTTGTACGCCTCTGCAACCTCCCCATATGTAATGGGTAATGGTTTGGGTACGTGTATATCCTGCTTAGTCTTCCTCTTCTTTTCCATCTTTATTTCTCTGTTCCGAGTTGTTAAGGTGTTATACATCTACAATAAGCAAAGTCCTTCGCTCTTGCCGTTGTTAATCGGCTGTCTACACTACTATGACTTTGTCCGACTTCCTGTGGTACGCCGTATAACTGTGCGTAGGTTTCAGTCCTTTTATGGCTTGTCCTCAATTATCTTTGTATGTTTACCCAGCAGGAGATCCCAAGTTCTTTATTGGAGCCTAGAAAGAATTCATGCCATCTATATGCCGGTAGGCATGTAACCAGTAACACGAGTAACTGTTACACTTATCCACTTTCGCTCGAGCAAAGTGTTTCGCACTACGTCTTTGCCATTTCGACACCTCAATAACGGTTCATTTTCATTCATCTCTTCTTTCCGTACCTGCAAGATATTATCTCGCTTTTCCACATCCGTTCACCACCTTTGGATTACTCCGCTTGCAGCGTGTGGCGGTTTGAAAACCCCTCTCGTAAAGGTGTTTTCGGTGGGTCAGGTTTGTGGCACACAAACTTCCACCATCTCTAATACAGCATGTTTTAGCTTAGATCGCTAAATCTTCTTGGCACAATCGAGCGAAGCGAGAAAACTCCAAAAAGGAAAAAATATCGTACACCCACTTCCGACTTTAACAACTTGATATGTTTTTTATATGCACCGGTTATATAACCTTGTAAATCAACCATCTATTTAATCAATCACCTTTTGTTCGGTAAAGTCACTTAGTATCCACATAGGGGGATACATTTGGTATTGTAAGATTTTTATTCCCCCTGTACCATCTTGATAGAAGACAAAGATATCAGTACCACTATATCCCTTTCGTCTATCAATATAATCATTGCTGATATATCCTAATATTTTGATCTGCTCTTTCAATTCTGGTCTATAAAATAATAATATCTGTCTACTATATCTCTCAACTTCTTGAAGAGTGGGGTAAGTTGTTCTATTACCGAACATATCTCTGTTTTCTGAAAAAAAACGATACAGGGTTAAACCTGCATCACGAAACGAATCATAAAACGAATCAACATTTTTTCGCAAATCTGAATTCTCACCCATCTCCAATTGTTTTAAATAGTAAGGCGCACCAGAGTGCTCTGTTAAAAGCAATAATTTTTTTCTAAAGAAGGAGTTAGGAGGTTCTGATCCTTTTTATTTTTCAAATATTTAAAATCGCCTTTGGCTTCCTCTCCAAATGTCACAGCCATGAATCTAACTGGTTTTGAATCGAAAATAATTTCTGTCGCAATAAAATTAGTTATATCTAATTTAAACAGTTTCTTTTTACTCCCCTAAGAGATTGCCCAAAACATGCAGAAATAAATATATCATTACCTATTCTTATGAATTTTGCTTCAGCTGTTACTTCCCCATAACTTGGTAATGCCATTGCTCCACCAAGTATAATTTCTTTCATTTTAAACTTCAATGGATCTGTAAAATGATATTGTCGTAGCAAAAGTGTACCAAACTGGTAATAAATAATGATTAAATCCATACCTGATATAAAGGCATTAGCTAGTTTATACATTTCGTCTGGATCGTCCCCAATAAATTGATAATGATGCCAAGCTATTCCTTTAATCCTCGATTCTTCATTCAGAATTAATTCATTTTTATTTTTCTGGTTGATTAATTTAGTTTGCCATTTTACCGAATTTTTATTATCAACTTGTATAAGTTGGATTGTCAAAGAATCAATATTTTGTTCATAAATGACCTTTGGGTTATCTGACTGTACTTTCATTTGTGTATGTATATTAATTCCCTTCTGAGAACAGCTAAAACTTAATAATAGAACTAAATATATAATTACATGTCTCATATTTATTCAAATAAATCTTTGTCTGATGAAATATAGTGATGTAAATAATCATACTGTTTTTTTGTAACATCATTGTATAAAATCTTCGGATCTTCCAGAATCAATTCATCTGTTAAAGGGGCGATATTGGTGTCTTCATTTGGTTTCTTTTTTGTTTCTACAAGCATTGATGTAATATTCTCTTTACAATAAGTAACAAACTTGCTTTCAAGTTTACTGTATTTACATCCGTATGAAGGATCAAAAAAGCGACCAGTTTGATTATGGTAGAACCAAAAATGATCATAAAAAACAGGATTCGCATTATCATTACCAAGTGCCTTGCTTCTATTTATCACAACTCTTGGGTCTTTTTCATCTGCATGAATTGCGTCCTTTACAGCAAAATAAGCCGATTTAAATTTTTTTTTTTTCTTTTTTTTAGGATACTGTTTTGTGTAACGTTTCCTTAATTTACGTTCTTTATATCCACAATCAGTACATATACCGACAGTGTCTGTTTCCTCATCTACTGCAATACCTTGGACCTTTAATATTTCTATAAATAAATTTGTTATTGGACCACATCTACCTTCTCCCGTTGCGAGAACATATTGCCAGCGAGAACTGTCTTTCCGGAAATGCCTCCTAATTGATAATAAAACCGAAGTCTCAGATTGAGGAATATCTGCTGCGAGAACATATTCCTCGGGAGAAATGTCTTTCCAGGGATGTGCAAAAGCTGGGAGTAGAGGTGAATATGTAGTATCAGGTCGAGGAATATCTCGTGTTCCTCTCCAATAACCGATTCCATTTATATTATCATTAAATATATACTTATCAACTCCATTAGGTCTCGTATTTTTTGATTCTCTGGCACGAAGTACTTTAAGTTTCGATTTTTCAAATTCAGCGAATATAAGATCAATCACTTTTTCATCTGTATCAATATCTGTTTCATTTTTCCCTTCACATTGCCTACACCCTATATCAAATAAACTCTCCGGTAAGAATGCCGAAGCATTGAGATTTCGAATCGGTTTATTTTTAGTTATATACAGACAAAATTCCATTTTTACAAGAGGAAGCCAAGTTGTTGAAGAGGCAGTTTTATATTCAAAAGTTAGTTCAAAATTTGGAATGCAACGTATTGTTTTAAATGGTGTTGTCGCCTTAAATTTTAATTCAAATAACATAGAACCTTTATTCGGTCTGCCTGCTGGATCAGTACTGAAGACACAACTTGGCTCAGAACTAGTAATTCTCACTTCTGCGCCAATTATATCTACATTACATTTAAAAAATGCATTTACTGTTATATCCGTGTTTGCTATAAACGAAACAGGTAAATTTTTCGGTTTTAGATTTTGATCTTCAATTAAACGTTCTTTTTTACAATGTTTATAATTAGTTAGGGTTTTTTCAGAATCATCGACTAACACCCATATATTGGAATAACTAGTATCAAATGAAAAAGTGTCATTAACTATTAATATATCTGTAACAAATTTTAGACTCTCCAAGTCTATAGCTCCATTCATTTCTGATTTAACAGTAGTATCTGTACGATTTATAGTAGCTATTGTTGTATTAGTAATGGTATTTGTCGATTTTTCATCTATGGTTATATCTTTTTCTAAAAGGAGTTCTTTACCTGTAGCATCTTTAATGTAATTTCCACCCTTATCCTTTATCATCACCTTTATGGGTACGGTTCCTATCTTTATTGCAAAAGGGAGTTTTGGCGTAAATATTGCAGCACCCTCTACACAGGTAGTAGTCATCGTCTTGTATGCTTTTTTTTCATTTTATATATTCGATAACATAAATTTCATTTCCATTGTGCATTGTCGGGATATTACTGTCGCTGGAATTATTTTTCGCAATCCGACTTTTCAACAAGCAAAACAAAAACATGAGAAAAATTCAGTTATTATCTTCTTTTTTAACAGATATATCACGAATTCAATTCATAAATGCTCCCCAAATATAGACAAATTTTCACACTTGCCAATTTAATTTTCCCAACATTTCTGCTGGGGATAAAAAAACTAGACATTTTCGAGGTCGTGAGTTGATTTTTTCGGCAGTATCTTGCAAATAACACAAATCACAAGCAGTGAAATTACTATTCTTTGGGCAGTATTGTATTATCAATCCGTTTGTGTTCTCGTTAGCACAGCCTTGGGTGGAGCACCTGGAGTTTATTCGGCTAGATATGCAGGATCTGGAAGAAGTTTTCAAGATAATAACGATAAATTGCTTCGCGAATTAGTTGATAAAACCGACCGGTCGGCCTGCTTTCGAGTTAAGGAGTAACCGGTTGACATATAATACACTGCGCATGACCCCAGCGGTCACATGCTTATAGAAACGAGATAATACATTGTCTCCGACCCCAGCGGGGTTGCATGTTTTTGCATGATCAGCATTAGTCTTTATAAATAAAAACATGCGACCCCGCTGGGGTCGTGTTTGCGGAGGCATCACATTTGACAACTCGTGTTTATTTTTGGTGTTGTCGAGTGCTACGCAATTCTATAAATATGTGACCCCACTGGGGGTCATGCGCAGTGTATTATACATCAACCGATTACGGCTTAACTTAATAACATTGAGGCTGAAGTATGGCGGACCTTCAGGCCTCGAAAATAGGATGCGAAGATTTGGAATGCCCCATGTTATTTAGGACCTTCGCTAAAATCAATGGAATTAACATCTTTGCCACCTTAATTTTGGATATAAGGGATCGTCAATAACATACTCAAACCGTAGCGAAATTCTAAGATGTACCTTCCGATCTCATAGTGAGTCGGAAGATTATAGTCCTTATACTGCATTCTGAATGGTTATTTGCACTGGACTTTGTGTTGTAAAATAAATAAAAAACGCAAGTATTAAAAGCTATTAAGTTCTATTGCACTTGTTTCTATTCACTTGAATCCAATGCGTTTTCCAGTCTAAAAACAGAAACACGATTTCAACTAAAACAATTGTGTTTATATAACTAGAATTCTATTGTGTGAAGACACGATTGAATCGTGTGAAGACATAATTGAATCGTGTGAAGACACGACTAGTATCGTGTGAAGACACGATTGAATCGCGTGAAGATATAATTGAATTTGTATGAAGACGTTGATTCAAATCTTGTAAAAAACGATTCAAATCGTATGGTTTTTACTCAATTTAAGCGAGCTATACAGGGGGTGTAGCCCAATAAAATATTTTTATTTATTTCTATGCCATGTTTTAAAGCGTTAAGTTTAGTGTAAATAAAATACACTTACCGCACTTCTCTGTTTTTTGAAAATAAAAAACACTTTTCGGTATAAGTATTATACGCTAATAATTTAATGGACATAGGAGATTTTCGAATTTTCATATTCGTTGAGTATTTTATTTGTTGATGACTCCTAAGACAAGAGTTGGGTGTATTAGTATGAGGCATACTGTTGAGGCGTACGGAAATATTAATGATCATGTTAGAATCAATTCCTTAGGTGCGGGTGCGGGTGCATTCCAAATCTTCACATCCTATTTTCGAGGCCTGAAGGGCCGCCATACCTCAGCCTAGGGCGCAAGCCCTAGGTTATTATACAAGGTGTGTTACCCCTCCTCTTTTTTTATGAGGCCTTCGTCCTCATAAAAAAAGAGGAGGGGTGGGATTGCAATGCGTTTTAGCCTAGGGCTTGCGCCTGAGGTCAATGCCATTAAGTTAAGGTCCTTAGGTGCAACCTAAAAACTAATTCCATTGGTTTTAGCGAAGGTTATTTATTTCAACCACCTGTTTCCAATTGGGAAAAAATTTACCCAAGAACAAAGAAAAGTAGTTGTTGTTTGAGGCAGGGTTCGGAAATTCAAAGGCCTTCCTTCATACCCAATATTGGGTATAAAGGAAGGCCTTTGAATTTCGCTATTATCCTATCACTAGAGTTATAAGCAGTAGAGAGTAATTAAACGATGTTATTCTCAGATAATCAATTCTGTCATAATAATGTCACCCCGCTGGGGTTCGGACTAATCTTGGTACTCAATTTCTACAATAATGTCACCCCGCTGGGGTTCCGATTATGCTTGGCTATCAGACTGACAAGCAATTGATCTTTAAAATGGTGCAAACTTCTTTAAATAAAATTGATTAGGTAGCCAGGCATAATCGAAACCCCAGCGGGGTGACATTATTGTAGAAATTGATTGCCAAGATTAGTCAGAACCCCAGCGGGGTGACATTATAATTTATCGAAAGTATAGCGAGTTCATAACGTCGTTTATTTAATGCTTGCTGCTTATAAACTCTAATTAAATTACTGACAGTATAGCTTTCACCATTTTGTCGGCACGTTCTTGCACTTGCTCTGGCGTCCACGACATTCGTATACTGGCAGATAAGGTACACGAAATGATATCATCTGATTGTTTGAAATGATCGGGTGCATACACTGGCAATGCAAACCAATGAAATACACCATCTACACCAGCAGCCTTTAAAGCGAGCGAAGCCGCACGTGTTTGTTCTACGGTTGGAAGAAAGAATGACAAAAAGGTACCACTATCACCTTCGGGGTCGGGTAAACGACGAAATTTTATTTGAGGAATGGTACTTAATGCGTCTTTTCAATATCTTTTTATTACGACGATGAATACCCACAAAGTCGCATAACTTATTTATTTGACCACACCCCACAGCGGCATTGAGTTCGGAGATTCGATAATTGAATCCTAAATAAGGATGCCCTTCCGCGCCTCTATCATCATTACTGTGATCGTGTCCATGATCGTGATACATATCCATTTTAGCATAGTAATCCGGGATTATTTGTCACCACAGCCCCACCTTCTCCGCAGGTAATGATTTTATTAAAATCAAACGAATAACATCCTGAATCGCCAATACTACCCAACGGTTTACCTTGAAACGAAGCTCCAAAAGCCTGACAAGCATCTTCCAAAAGAAGTAGTTGATGCTGCTCGCAAATTTCCAATAATTGATCAATTTGAGCCATCGACCCACACATGTGTACCGGCATAATCACTTTGGTTCGAGGTGTAATGGCTTTGCGAACGGCTTCAGGATCTAAACAAAGCGTATCGTCAATGTTTACTAAAAATGGGAGTTGCACCAGCCATCATTACCGACTCGAAACTGGCAACAAAAGGTAAATGGAGGCATAATAACTTCGTCGCCATCGCCAACCCCCATAGCAACAAGCGCTGTTGTAATGGCTGCTGTGCCGCTTGAAAGTAATAGTGCGTGATTTACATTGGCTGTTTTACAAATAGCGGTTTCCATTTCTTTCGCTTTCCAATGTCCGTTACGCATTGCCGAGAAACCATATCGCATTAACACCCCGCTATCTATTACATCTTGGAGATGTTTCTTTTCAACCTCATCAAACAATTCAAATCCTGGCATAATTTTTTATTTTATTTGTGCGACACCTGATCGCTATCATTCTTTATCTGTAACAACAAAAATAAGTATTTCTTTTCATATACACCCAAGGCAAAGGCAAAGCTTAACAGTTAATAGATTCAGCCATTTTAAGGATTCATGATTGACTTAAAATACGCAATCGTTTTAACTAAACCCGCATCCAATTGTATGGACGGATCCCAGTTATTTAATGTTTTTTTTGCCACTGCGATATCGGGTTTGCGTTGCGTAGGATCGTCTTGAGGGAGTGGTAGGCAAATGATTTTCGAAGTCGAGCCAGTAAGTTGTAATACCTTTTCTACCAATTCAAGTATCGTAAACTCGTTTGGATTACCAATATTTACAGGTCCAATTACAGTATCATCGGTGCCCATCATTCGCATCATTCCATCAACTAAATTGTCGACATATTGAAAACTTCGCGTTTGCGACCCATCTCCATAAATCGTAATATCGTTACCCTTCAAAGCTTGCACAATAAAATTTGACACAACACGCCCGTCATTAGGGTTCATACGTGGACCGTAAGTGTTAAATATCCGTATAATCTTGATACGTACAGCGTTTTGTCGATGATAATCCATAAATAAAGTTTCGGCACAGCGTTTACCTTCGTCATAACATGAGCGGATACCGATGGGGTTCACATTTCCCCAATACGATTCTGGTTGCGGATGAATTTCGGGATCGCCATACACCTCGCTGGTTGACGCTTGCAATATTTTGCACCGCAACCGCTTAGCCAAACCAAGCATATTAATGGCGCCCATCACCGATGTTTTAATTGTTTTGATGGGGTTGTGTTGATAATGTACTGGCGATGCAGGACAAGCTAAATTGTAGATTTCATCGACCTCGGCATGATAAGGAGTGATGATATCGTGTCGCACCAATTCAAAATTATTTTTGTCAAGTAAGTGTAACACATTACTTTTGGCTCCAGTGAAAAAGTTATCTAAACAAATCACATCATGCCCTTGATTCACCAATTGTTCGCATAAATGCGAGCCAATAAATCCAGCTCCTCCTGTTACCAATATTCTCTTCATCTGTTTTTTATTTGTGTATCACGATTTGCGATTTACGCATCACGTAATTGTTTTAATTATGACTAATTGTCGATCTTATCTACACGGAGAATATGTCGTCCGCCTTCAAAATCGCTCTTTAGAAATTGAAGTACAATCTGTAAGGCGGGTTCTTTTTCTATAAAATTACCGGGAAGAGTACATACATTTGCGTTGTTATGTTGTCGAGCCAATTCAGCTAATTGAGGCAACCAACACAATGCCGCACGTACACCGCGATATCTATTTAAAGCAATACTTATTCCATTCCCTGTTGAACAGATCGCAATTCCTAAACTTACCTCACCTTCTTGAATGGCGTGTGCTAATTTTTGAGCATAATCAGGATAATCTACACTTTCTGTGGAATATGTGCCATAGTCAGTCACTGTATATCCTGCCTTTTTAAGCTGATCTACTAAGTATATTTTGAGTTCAAAACCTGCATGATCGCAAGCAAAACCTATATTCATGTTCGGTATATTATTGTTAAATGATGCAAACTTATAAAAAAATGCACAAAGGGCGCAAAGATTTTTCATCTACTGAAAATCTTTGCGCCCTTTGCTTGAAATGCGGAAGCAAAATTATTTAAAATTCAGCGTTCTTGGGCGTTCTTGGAAATGGAATTACATCACGAATATTGGTCATTCCTGTTACAAAAAGCAAGAGCCGTTCGAAACCCAATCCAAAACCGCTATGCGGTGCAGTACCAAGTCGACGTGTATCCAAATACCACCACAGATCTTTGATCGGTATTTGAAGTTCATCTATTCGTTTTTGTAAGGTGTCGAAATCTTCTTCGCGTTGCGAACCGCCTATAATTTCTCCTATCTTAGGAAACAATACATCCATAGCACGTACGGTTTTGCCATCTGGATTTTGTTTCATGTAAAAAGCTTTAATCTCTTTAGGATAGTTTGTCAAGATCACTGGCTTTCCAAAATGATTTTCCACCAAATAACGCTCATGTTCCGATTGTAAATCAAGCCCCGAACTTACAGGATATTCAAATTTATGTCCCGACTTTATTAAAATATCAACTCCTTCGGTATAATCTAATCGAATAAAATCTTCCGCAACCACCTTTTCAAGACGTGCGATTAATTCCTTGTCAAACATGTCATTCAAGAATTGCAGATCGTCTTTGCAATTTTCGAGTGCATACTGTACTAGGTATTTAATGAAATGCTCTGCTAGGTCCATGTTGTCAGTAATGTCGTAGAACGCCATTTCAGGTTCTATCATCCAAAAATTCTGCCAAATGCCGAGGTGTATTCGAGTTTTCCGCACGAAAAGTCGGTCCAAAAAGTATAAATTTCGGATAGTGCCATTGCACCTAACTCACCCTCTAACTGACCCGAAACTGTGAGGCTTGTGTGTTTTCCAAAGAAATCTTGAGCGTAATCAATTTCTCCAGTTGGTGTATGTGGCAGATTGGTCATATCCAAGCTACTTACCTGGAACATTGCGCCAGCACCTTCAGCATCCGATCCAGTAATGATGGGCGTATGTAAATATACAAAACCTCGGTTGTTAAAGTAATTATGTATAGCAAAAGCCATTTTATGTCGGATACGCAATACAGCTCCAAAAGTATTGGTGCGTGGGCGAAGATGGGCTATTTCGCGAAGAAACTCGAGTGTATGTCCTTTCTTTTGTAAAGGATATAGATCTGGGTCTGCAGTACCATAAATATCTATCGTGTCGGCTTGCATTTCCACGGCTTGTCCGCCACCTTGCGATGCCACCAGTTTTCCAATAACGCACAAACAGGCTCCTGTAGTAATCAGCTTAATCTTTTCATCGTCAAACCGAGAAAGATCTACTACTACTTGAAGATTATTGATGGTCGATCCGTCATTAAGTGCAATAAAAGCTACATTCTTATTTCCTCTTCTAGTACGTACCCATGCTTTCACTGTAACAGGCGCATCGGTGGGTGTTGCCTTTAATAGATTGGCAATTTTTGTTCTTCCAGGAGTTTGCATTTTCTTCAATTATATATTGTATTCAACAAAGCACAAAATTACGAAAATTATCGTAATAGGCGTACAACAAATTTTCCTTTTGAAAAGACGCCTTGTTACGATCGAAAATGAGGGTTTAAACGCAAATTACGGACTATGAAAATTCATAGGATAATTCAGGGATCAATAAACAGGTGTAATAGACATTTTGAATGCTTTTTTTGGACAACGTCTCGTAATGGACATTTTGAATGCTTTTTATTTTAGAAGTTTTGTTAGAAGCATTGAAAATTTACAGATCGTATGGTTTTTCACTCAATTGAAACAAGCTATACAGGGGCTGTAGCACGATAAAATATTTCTAATTATCCCTGAATTCTATTATAAACAAATAAAACTAGTGCAAATACGCATATTTCTTCATTTTCGTCAACTAAAAACATTTTTCAGAATAAATATTATACGACAATAAGCAGTTGATATTTAATAAACGATGTTATCAATTCAAAACAATCAATTTCTTATTTGGGCTAAAGCCCAAATGCACTTCATTTATAACATCGTTTAATTAATCTCTACTACTTATGTTTGCTTAAGATCCCGTTGAAAATGGCTGAGTAAATGTTACTCGCCAAGTAAAGCAACGAATACAGATATGTTAGATTAAAAAATCGAATTACTATATTTTCACAGTTTCATGTTGATGTTTCGTGTTAATCTATTAACTTTGCGCTATCAAGCAAGTTGCGAGGACTTGCAAATAGCTACTTGTAAACAAATAAGATAACAATAAAAGCGTTTATGGCAAAATATTTGGTTTCACAATTCGTTAACATCCATTGTGATGTATTTTAGTGCGCCCAATTTTTTACGAAGGATGTTCCCCGAACTTATTTGGAGCTTCCCCATAGAAGAGCGCACCGTATACATTACTTTTGATGATGGACCCAACCCTGAAGTAACCTCTTGGGTGCTTGAAACGTTAGCTAAATATGATGCCAAAGCAACTTTTTTTTGCTTGGGGAAAAATGTCGAACAATATCCCGAAACTTATTTACAAATATTAGCGGCTGGTCATGCAGTAGGCAATCATTCGTATAGCCACATTAGTGGATGGGGCACAAATGTATCGCAATATATTCAAGACTTTGACTTGGCTGCCGAATTTATCGAAAGTAATTTAATTCGTCCGCCTTATGGACGCATCACACCCACACAATCACGCTTATTAAGCGAGCGCTATAAATTGGTGATGTGGGATATTTTAAGTCGTGATTACAGTAGTGCCATCGGACCTCGCACTTGTGTGCGCAATGTGGTAAAACATATTCGACCAGGTGCCATTATTGTATTTCACGATTCGCTGAAGGCGCAACGAAAGCTAAAATATGCCTTACCGCGCGTATTGCAAAGTTTAAAAGAACAAAATTATCTGTGTAACAAAATAGAATTATGAATGTACTTATTTTAGGATCTGGGGGGCGCGAACATGCTATGGCTTGGAAATTAGCCGAAAGTCCAAAGTTAAAGAAATTGTTTATCGCTCCAGGTAATCCAGGAACAGCAAATTGTGGCGAAAACATTCCTCTGGATATTCTTAATTTCGAAACTATTGCTCAATTTGCCTTAGCCAACGAAATAACCATCATAGTGGTAGGTCCCGAAGCTCCCTTGGTGGCAGGTATCTATAATTTTTTTGCTAGCCAGCCTCATTTACAGCATATTTGTGTAGTGGGTCCATCAAAAGAAGGCGCCGCTTTGGAAGGCAGTAAAGATGTGGCAAAGGTATTTATGGAAAAACATGCCATTCCCACAGCCCGCTACTGTACCGTAGATATGAACAGTTTAAAGGATGGATTTGATTTTATTGACACCCTTGTTTCGCCTTATGTGCTAAAAGCCGATGGTTTGGCGGGGGGCAAGGGCGTAATGATTTTGGAAGATGCAGTAGCCGCCAAAAACATGCTTAACGAAATGTTGCGGGGCAAATTTGGTGTAGCCAGCAAGAAAGTGGTTATAGAAGAGTTTTTACGAGGAATCGAGGTTTCTATTTTTGTATTAACCGATGGTACATCATACAAATTATTACCTGAAGCCAAAGATTACAAACGAATTGGTAACAACGATCAGGGTTTAAATACAGGTGGAATGGGGGCTGTATCGCCAGTGCATTTTGCCGATGCCGATTTCCTCGAGAAAGTGCGGACACGCATTATTGAACCCACTATGAACGGTTTGAAAGAAGATGGAATAACTTACAAAGGGTTTATCTTTATTGGCTTGATGAATTGTGGTGGCGAACCCTATGTGATTGAATATAATGTGCGTATGGGCGACCCCGAAACCGAAGTGGTGTTGCCACGTTTAAATACCGATCTTTTAGATTTGTTTGAAGGGATACAAAAAGGCGATTTACATACACGTCAGTGTGCCATTCATCCACATACCGCTTTAACAGTTGTGATGGCAGCGGGTGGATATCCCGAAGAGTATGCAACAGGCAACCCCATCAGTGGCTTAACTGCCGATAGCCCACAAACCATGGTGTTTCATTCGGGTACCAAGCAAAAGCAGGAGGCAATAGTCAGCAATAGTGGTCGGGTATTGACTGTTACTGGGCTAGGCGCCGATTTGTTAGCTGCCCAAAATGCGGCCTACGCCAAAGTGCAATCGTTGAGCTGGAAAGATGCTTATTTTAGAACAGATATCGGAAACGATTTGAGACACACGACACTCGATTAAACGATACACGATCGTGATGCGCAATACGTGATACGCTATAAAAACAAATGCAATGAAGATTGAAAAAGAATTAAAAGTGAATGCCATTAAAGATGGCACCGTGATAGACCGCATACCATCGGCGTCCTTATTCAAGGTAATATCAATATTGGGTTTGGAAAACTGTCAACAACAAATCACTTTTGGTATGAATTTAGATAGTCGCCAACTCGGAAAAAAGGGAATTATCAAAGTGAGTGATCGTTTCTTTTCGACGCTTGATGTCAACCGAATAGCCCTAGTGGCACCACAAGCTAAATTAAATGTGATCAAGGATTATCAAGTAGTAGAAAAATATGTTGTACAATTACCGCAATCCATTGAACATGTTTTAAAGTGCATCAATCCTAAATGTATCACCAATCACGAAGAGATACCCACTAAATTTGTAGTCATTAAACAAGCGCCAATTGAATTGAAATGTAGCTATTGTGAAAAATATACCGATCAAGATAATTTGCAAATAAAATAAACTGAGTACTGACAGTGTGCTGATTTTGGTGCGATAACAAAAAGGGCGTAGCGGATATCACAAGCCTTTGTGTGATATCCTGAACTATAACTAGTTTCCACAAATAAGTTTTCGGAAGGCTTCGCACTTGGATATTAAGCGAAGCTCGCAACATTATTATTCGGAGGCCTCAAACTGATGCATTCATCCTTAATTAAAAACAGCTTCTCGTGATGATTTACTACCATCATGAGAAGCTGTTTTTAATTAATTACGCTTACGATTTACTCAGTAACCACAAACGTATACTTTCCTGATCCTGTTTCAATCGAAGTAAATTGCTGATCGCTGGTTACTTTAAATGATTTAACAGACGAAATGGCTACGCCATTTTCTTTGATGTTCTCTGGTTTTCCAGCTAATTTGATTACAGCAGTAGTATTCGAGGGAATACTAATCTGGTATGTTTTCTGACCTTTTGTTTGGCTGATGTGCGATGCTATCGGCCCATATACCGATCGGTAATCAGCTCGGATAAACGAAAGCGACTCGGCAAGCATCGGATAAATGCTGATCTTTTTATAGCCTGGTTCTAAGTTTCGGATTCCTGCCACTCGGCTATACAGCCAATTCCCTACAGCGCCATAAGCATAGTGATTGAAGGAATTCATGCCTCGGTCTTGAAACGTGCCATCAGGACGTATACCATCCCAACGTTCCCAAATGGTGGTAGCGCCTTTTGTAACAGGATATAACCACGATGGGTAATCTTTGCGGAACAACAACATACACGCTTCTTTGTGGTAACCAAAGTCGGACAATACTTCATTCAGAAGTGGTGTTCCCAAGAAACCAGTGGTAAGATGTCCGAAAGACCGAACGTTTTCGGTAAATCTGGCGGCTACGCTTTGTTTTAATTGATCAGGAATCAAATTGAAACGCAGGGCAAGGACATAAGCGGTTTGGGTATTGGATGATAAACGTCCTGAAGGGGTCATGTATTCTTTGGCAAAAGCTTGTTTGATCTGGCTGAACAGCTGTGCATAAGCCGTAGCATCTTCGGTTTTACCCAATAGTCGGGCTGCTTGTTCGGTCAGTTGTACCGATTGGGCAAAGAAGGCAGTAGCAATCAAATCCTTATCGGTAGTGGCTCCAGGATAATCACTTTGATTGGTAGAATACGCTAACCAGTCGCCAAAATGATTCCCAGCATCAATGGTAAACTTATTGCCAGCACGTTTTTTAAGGTATTCTACCCAGCGTACCATGGATGGATATTGTGCACGCACCACATTTGCATCAGCATAAGATTCGTAGAGTGCCATGGGGACAATGGTTGCCACATCAGCCCAACCTGCAGAACTTCCGCCAATTTTCATGTCAGGAACAACATGCGGAATACGTCCATCTTCAAACTGATCTGCAGATAAGTCTTTCAACCATTTGCTGAAAAAAGTAGAAGCATCTTCTAAATAGCATGCTGTAGGTGCAAATGCTTGAGCGTCGCCAGTCCAACCCAAACGCTCGTCACGTTGTGGACAATCGGTAGGTACATCTAGAAAATTGCCACGCAAGCCCCAAAGGATATTTTGTTGTAAAGCGATTGATCAAACTGTCGGAACAAACAAACGATCCAGTTTTCGGTCATGGCGGTGTATACCACCTTTCCAGTTAAATCGGCTAGTTGAATGTCGCCATCAAAGTCGCTCACTTTCACATATCGAAAACCATGGAAAGTAAACGAGGGTTGATATTCCTCTATGCCATTTCCTTTGAAATAATAGGTATCCTCGCATTTGGCGGCACGCAGGTTTTCGGTATAAAAGTTTCCTTCCTTATCCAACACTTCGGCAAAATGCAATTGGATCCGTTTGCCGGCTTGGCTCTTAAGTTTGAAATGCAAAAGTCCCACCATATTCTGACCCATATCAAATACCAATTCGCCCTTTGGAGTGGTGAATTTGGCTATCGGTTTAATGGTGTGCATTACTTGCATCGCTTGTGTTTCGGAAGTGACTAAGAGAGATTTGTCGAATGGTTTTATTTTGACACCGTTCCATTTCGAGTCATCGTAGTTCGCTTGATCCCAACCTGTTTTCTCTAATCGGGCATCATACACCTCACCGTTGTATAGATCAGCACTTTGGATGGCTCCTGTCGAAGCTTTCCACGTTTCGTCGGTCAAGATGGTTTCGGTAGAGCCATCGGCATAAGTAATTTCGATCTGAATGTAGGCTGCCAATTGTTCACCGTAAGCATTTCGTCGTCCTTCCCACACCAAGTTGCCTCGGTACCAACCATCTCCTAAACTAACACCTACAGCATTCTTTCCTGTTTTTAGTAGTGTGGTGATGTCGTAAGTTCGGTATTGTAATCGTTTATTATATGATGTCCAACCTGGAGCAAACAATTCGTTGCTGGCAGCTGCGCCATTCAAACGCACCATAAACAGCCCATGCGCAGTGGCGTACATGCGGGCTTGTTTCACGCTTTTGGTGAGGTTGAATTCCTTTCGTAATAAAGGCGAGGGGTTCGATTTTGTGTAGTCTTCCTTTACATCGGCGGTAATAAATTCGGCTTTCTTATCAGCAGGTTTCAAGAACCCTGGTTCGAAATAAGCTGATGGACTCCATGCAGAAGCCAATCCTTGATTGTTCCAGATTTTTACTTGCCAATAAATACGCTTACCCAACTTGAGGGGGGCGCCTTGATAAGGAATTTGCAGAGATTGGTCGGATAAGATTTTTCCCGACTCCCAAGTAAGGTTTCGCCCTGCTTGCAGATCTCGCTCGTTGTAAGCCGCTCTAATTTGATAAGCGGTTTGTAATACGTTTCGTTCCGACGAAAGCGATTCCCAGCTGAGCTGAGGCGTTTCAATTCCGATAGCTTGGGTTAAGCGGTTAGTCCGTAAATTGGTAACCGATAAGGTGGGTTTTGCGTTGGCTTGCAAGCCAATACAGATAAGTACCCCGATAAAAAAGAGTTGTAAATGTTTCATGATAAATTTGTTTTAATTGTTGCGTAACTACCCACCACCAAGGCACTCGCTTCGCTCGTTTAGCCTAATTAGCACAAAGGACACGAAGGGCACAAAGATACACAAAGGCAGGTGCGAAGCAGAAAAGGCAGGTGCGAAGCGAAAAAAGACCAATATAACTGGACGGCAGGAACGGCAGGATCGAAATTGAATGGCGGGATTAAGAACCTTTTTCTACTTCACACCTGCCTTTTCTGCTTCCGCTCCTGCCTTTGTGTACCTTTGTGCCTTTGTGCCCTTCGTGTCCTTTGTGCTAATTAGGCTAAACGAGCAAAGCGAGAGCCTTGAGATTGCGTATTGCGGTGTAATACCTGATACGCACTATCTAGCCAAATTAAAAGCGACCTTAAGTGCTTCCATATCTGCCATAGATGTTCCTTCTGGTTTGAAACCCATTGCTTGCGCTGTCATATAGATTTGTGCGGCTTTAGATAAGGTATCCACCATATCAAAAGCTTCCATAATGTTTTCGCTTACTGCACACGCGCCGTGTTTTTCCCACATCACTACATCATAATCTGCTAGACCTTTTACAGTTGCATCGGCTAATTCCATGGTGCTGGGCATTGTGTAAGGGATAATACCGAGACCTTTGGGACAAAATGCGCGGGTTTCAGGGATCATACTCCAAAGAAGATAAGTCAACACATCTTTTTCTAAGAAAGGTCGATGATGTGTCATGGCAATTAAGTCGATGGGGTGAGTATGTAATACCGCTTTGTATCCCGACCATTCCCCTACAAGATAATTGTGCATCGACAAATGTGACGACAATTCGGAAGTTGGACGAACTGGATTATCCGCTATTATTACATAAGAGTCACCACTGGCTGATATCCGAATCACCGATCCGTTTTCCATTGGTAAGCGTGCCAAATCGCGCATACGTCTGTTATTGCCTTTGCAGAAAAAATAATTGTTCTTTAAATTTGGCAACACCTTCCCTATGGCTACAGGTTCGGCAATGGCTGGCATATTTCTTATTTCATCGTCTACCAAAGACGTAATATTAATGGAGATATTCCCTCCATTACGTTCCGCCCAGCCTTTTTGCCAAAGGTATCCAGCTACTTCAGCTACTTCTAAAATTTGTCGGGATAACTCTTCCCGATTCTCCATTATTGACTTCATTTATTATTTTAATTAATTGTAACTAAACTACTCGCTTCTCATTTTAAGTAGGTCCTATTTAAACACAGAGTAAAAAGAGTTTAAAAGAGTTTTTCGTTCAAGTTTTCCGCAGTAGAACTCTTTTTGACTCTTTTTACGTAACTTACCACCAAGACTTGCAGACCTATTTAAACACAGAGTAAAAAGAGTTTTTCGCTCGATTTTTCCGCAGTAGAACTCTTTTAAACTCTTTTTACGCTGTGTTCAAATTAACATTTCAATTAAAAGAACCGAGCGAAGCGAGTTCCAAAATGCTAAAACAAATATTGCTGACTACTTAACACAGCGTAAAAAGCGTAAAAAAAGTTTTGATAGCGCAAAGTTAAGGATACTTATTTTATGATTGCGACATTGCCACCACAATGATGGACGATATAAGAATGAGTAATCCCAATGCCAATACGCCAATGGTGGATTGACTAACCCCTTTCCACTCCTTAAGAATAATGCCCCACACATTGCTAAATATTACATTGAGCGACATGAGGATGCTCCACGAGAAAGCAAGTAGTACAGGACTGTCGGCAAGAAAGCTTTTTCCCATTTCGAGTCCAAAAAACTGAGAATACCACAATATTCCTGCAAGGGCACAAAACGAAATATTGTTTAGCAAAACATTCGTAGGCACCGATAAGTACGCTTTTCCTGTTTTGTTTTTTATATTCTGTTGAATGCAATAAGCAGCGTTTGTAAAAAAACCGCCCAAGGTTACCAAAAAGATCACAGGCAGACCTGCAAAAATGGGTTGAACACCTCCCGCAAGCGCTGCTTCTTTGATCAATACCCCCGAATCCAGTCCGAGAGCGAAACAAGCACTCATCACCCCTGCCAGTAAAGCAACCAACAAGCCCTTGGTTAAAGCAAAGTCTTTGACAGCTTCTTTTCTTTGCGCATCGGTCATATTTTTCGAACGCAAACTTCCAGCATAACCAATAACAGCAATACCTGCCAAGGTAATGCATACGCCAATGAGTAATATCAAGCCTTCGCCATGAAATATCTCTTTTCCAGCTATTAATGCAGGAAAAAGCGTTCCGAACGCCGCACAGGTACCCAATGCAATACTTTGTCCAAGTGCTACACCCAAATAGCGCATACTCAAGCCAAAGGTTAAGCCACCAACTCCCCACAAAACACCAAAGAAGATGGTAGAGAGCGCACCACCCGAAGCCCAAAGTTGAAATAAACTTCCATCGCTCGGTACACCCAACAAGGCACCCAGTAAAGGAAACACGAGCCATGCAAAAACACCTTGCACTAACCAAAAGTTTTCCCACGACCAACTTTTTACCTTTTTGATGGGTACGTACGAACTCGATTGTCCTAAGCTACCCAAAGCTATGATCAGTAATCCCAATATTGTTTCCATGTTTTTCGAATTATGAATTATAAACTTTTCGAATTATGAATTATGAATTATGAATTATGAAACGTAGTTCGGCGTAGCCAATTGCTTCGCACTCGGCATTTGTGAATTATGACCAAATTATGAACTTCTCGAATTATGACGCTTCGCACGCTGTCAGGTCTGCCCAGCATCAGCTTTGCAATTACCACAACGGATCGTCCGAACAGACCTGACAGCGTGCGAAGCACCTGGAAGCGTCAATCGGCAATCGGCAAACCGCCCGATCAAACCGCTAGGCGAAGCAATTCATAATTCATAATTCATAATTCATAATTCATAATTCAAGAAGTTCACAATTCACAATTAAATTACTGTCGTTTACTAGTTACGTTTTTCTCGTACTTTTGTACTTCTGCAATAAAGTTTTCGGCTACAGGGACATTGTTTTTCAAACAGAAATAATCCCAAACAGCTGCCCAAGGCAAACCTTTACTTTCTTCGAGTAAAGCCAATCGTTCAAAGTATTGACCGTCTTTTTCGTAAGTTCGCAAGGGGGTTAATGGCTCTAACAGTGCTTGCAAGAACGCTTTTTGAGTGGCACGTATCCCAATAATATAAGCTCCAATTCGGTTAATAGATGCATCGAAGAAATCCAAACCTACATGTACACGATCCAGTGCATCGGCACGCACTACTTCTTTGGCTAAATCAATTACATCATCAGTAAGAAGGGTTACATGGTCGGAATCCCAACGTACAGGACGACTTACATGCAACATAATTTCGGGCGTAAACAACAATAGCGACGATATTTTGTCGGCTACGCTTTCCGAAAGATGGAAGTGTCCCATATCAAGAGTCACCATTTTTTGTTTCTTTGCGCCATATCCCAAATAGAAATCGTGCGATCCTACGGTGTAGCTCTCCAAAGCAATCCCAAACAGTTTCGATTCGATACTGTCTTTCATGTGTTGATAAGGTGTCGCAAAAATTTGATCCAAAGATTGCTCTAACAATTGACGATAGGCGTATTTATTAACGGTCAAATCTTTCATTCCGTCATGTACCCAAAGGTTCATTAAACAAGGATCTTGCTGAAACTTTCCCATTTCGTCGGAAATCCATCGACAACGTTTGGTGTGTTCAATCCAAAAGTCACGAATGGCTTTGTCGGGGTGAGCCAGTGTAAGGTCGCCACTTTTAGGGTGTCCAAACGACGATGAATTGAAGTCTAATTTCAATTTGTTTTCCTTAGCCCATTGCATCCAAGAGGTGAAATGACAAGGTTCTACTTGATCTCGATCTACAATCTTTCCGCCAAAGTCGCCATAAATAGCATGTAAACTTAAACGATGACTGCCACCCACCAGACTTTGCACTTGTGCAATGTCGGCTTGTAATTCCGCCATATTCCGAGCCTTACCTGGATAGTTCCCAGTAGCTTGGATACCACCACCGCCACTATTGCCAAGGTTCTCGAAGCCCGAAACGTCATCGGACTGCCAGCAATGGATAGAAATGGCTATGCTTTGCAATTTGGTTAATGCCAACTCTACATCTACGCCCAAAGCAGCATAACGCTCTTTGGTAAATTCAAACGATTTTTCAACTGTGTCTTTATTCATATTCTTATCTTTAAAATGTCTTATGTTATTTTCGTCTTTCGCCACCAAGGCACTCGCTTCGCTCGCTTAGCCTAGTGTCACTAAGGCGAATAAGGCACATAAAGTCGCACAAAGGCAGGTACTCGGAGTAAAAGGATTTTTTTATTCATTATCCGTTCCCTTCTATTTTAGTTAGATAATAGGACATGAAAGCGTGCATCGCACCTGCCTTTTACTCCGAGCACCTACCTTTGTGCGACTTTGTGTGCCTTATTCGCCTTAGTGACATTAGGCTAAGCGAGCAAAGCGAGTGGCGGAACGGGAACAACGCGTCTTAGCGGAACAAAGCAAGCGATTTCTGGTATTCGTGGTTCCAAAGGTCTACTTCGCTGGGAAGGTAAACGGTTTGTTGTACCGAGTTTTGAAGACAGGTACGCATTTCGGTGGTTGACTTTAAGGCGCCTACTCCTTTGGCTTGCATCAGCACATTGCCCATGGCGGTTGCTTCGGCAGGACCAGCCAAGACAGGCATATTAATGAGGTTGGCGGTGAATTGATTGAGTACCGCGTTTTGTGATCCGCCACCAATGATATGCAATTCTTCAATCGGGAATGGCGCCATTTGTTGTAGGCATTCCAGTACATAGCGGTATTTAAAAGCCAAACTCTCGAAAATACAACGCACAAAATCGGCATGCGTTTCGGGGATAGATTGTCCACTGTCTTTACAAAATTGGACAATTGTTTGGGTACAACAGCTGGGGTCGGCAAAACAAGCCGCATCAGGATCAATATGTCGGGCAAAAGGCGTGGCAGTTTCGGCAAGCTTCACCAATTCGGGATACGTATAATGAATGTTCTGACTGCGCCATTCTTGCAGACATTGTTCCAATATCCACATACCTGCAATATTTTTCAGAAATCGGATAGATCCGTCCACAGCACCCTCGTTCGTGAAATTCAGTTCGTAAGCAGTTGTTGTCAAAATGGGTTCGTCTACCACAATTCCCATTAACGACCAAGTACCTGAACTAAGATAAGCATAATGCGCATTCTTGGCTGGGATAGCGGCTATTGCCGAAGCCGTATCGTGTCCGCCCACCGCAATCACTTGCGTAGGGGCAATGCCACATTCTTTTGTGATGGTTTCCGACACCGTGCCAACAACCGTCCCAGGCATCACAACTGGCGATAGCATATCGGCATTTATTTGCAAGGCATCCAGCAATTGTGGAGCAAATTGTCGAGTCTTTGCATTCAGCAATTGCGAAGTGCTGGCAATGGTGTATTCGCAAACCATCTTGCCAGTCAGCAAATAAATTAAAGCATCGGGGATAAATAAGATCTTTTTCGCTTGCTTGATCACCGTGTCAGGTTCGTGTTGAGCGGCGTATAGTTGAAAGAGGGTATTAAAATTCATCGTCTGAATTCCAGTAACTTGATACACTTGTTGGCGATCAATAACTTCGAAGAATTTTTCAGGCACACCTTGCGTATAAGGGTCGCGGTAGGAACGTGGCCAGCCCAGCAATGCACCATCTTCGCCCACATACACAAAGTCGACACCCCAAGTGTCTATCCCAATTCCGTCTAAAGTAATTCCTTTTTCGGTCACTAAGCACAATGCTTGCTTGAGTTGTTTGAAAAGATGGTCAATATCCCAATAATATTTTCCCTCAATCGTTTGAATCTGATTCGGGAACCGTAGTAATTCGGTAAATTCTATTTTGTTGTTACGCAGGCTCGCTAAAATGGCTCGCCCACTGGTAGCCCCTAAATCAAAAGTAAAAAAATGATATGCGCTCATTAGTTATGATATTAGTATCTTAAGTCAGATCACAAAGGTAATTGACAATTACTTGAGGACATTTTGGTATTTGATTTATATACTCAAAAAAATGACATTAATTAAAATTAATTAGAACTGTGTGCCTTACCCAAACACTCAGTATTATTTATTAATTAAATGAAGTTTATTCGAAGACCTCATACTGATGCAGTCCCGCACTTTGCAAGCCTTGTAAACTCTCTAAAACGCATCAAGAACTCATTTGAATTAGGAATACATACTGATAATACTTATAGAAAAAAGAAAAGATTTTTTTTGGAAAAATACGTCTCGCAGGTAATCACCGCTATTAAGTAATAGGTATTAAATAAGCGATGTTATAAATATAGCGTTCAAGCCAAAATAATGTCATCCCCGCTGGGATCTCATTATGCTTGGCTATTCATTGGTAGCAAACAATTTTATTACAATGTACAGAACTCCAGCGGAGTAAAAGGGGGGCGCAACATTTATCAAATTAGTATCACACCTTATCCCTATCCTTATTTTTGCCGAATAGCATTATAGGTGAATAAGAACAGTCCCGACCACACCAGAGCAAAACAGATTAGATGCTGGACACCAAAATCTTCTTGCCAAAGAATGATAGCCAATATGAGTTGGACACTGGGTGTGATATATTGTATAAATCCAAGTGTAGATAAGGGAAGAAACTGCGCTGCCTTACCAAACCAAAACAGCGGAATTGTAGTGACTGCACCTGCCAAAACCAATAATATGCAAATGGTGACAGAAGGATAAACTAAATTTTCGCCTGAGGTTTGCTGACTATAAGCTAGATAAAGCAATGCAAATGGAAACATCAATAGCGTTTCGAGCGTTAAGCCAGTTACAGAATCGACTTTGTTTTTCTTTTTTAATAGACCATAAAGACTGAATGATAGCCCCAATACCAGCGATACCCACGGAAGTTTCCCTAATTGAAAGGTAAAATACGCCACGCCAGAAAAAGCCAAACCTATTGCAATAAGCTGCAAAACATTTAACCGCTCTCTGAAAAATAGTACTCCTAGTAAAACATTGAATAAAGGATTGATGTAATACCCCAAACTGGCATCTACAATTTGATTGCTTTCGACTGCATAAATATAAACGCCCCAGTTAATGGCGATCATAAGCCCAGCTAAAGCAGAACGAATCAGTTGCTGTGTGTCGGAAAAAGCACTCACAAAATTATATTTCTTTGACAGAGCAGCAATGCCAAGCAAGAAAACAAAAGACCAAATTATCCGGTGCGAAAGCACTGTTAAGGGAGCTACAGTACTCAGCAGTTTCCAGTATAATGGAAATAAGCCCCATATCCCGTAGCAAATAAAAGCGTAAAAGAGACCTGTTTGCAGATCCGATCTGTTTTGAAACTTCAATTAATTATGAATTAAGAATGTAATGAATGATATTGAGATAAATTTTCATAGTACTCTTCGTGACGGAAGGTTAGTTGGGTTGTTTTGGTGAATTCCCATGATTAAAAATGAGTGCCCGGATTTACTTTGCAAATAAGGACATCTTGTTTATCAATGATTTACGTGCTACCTGGATTTACTTTGCAAATAAGAATCATATACATTGGGAAGAAGCCTTGATTTCGCGAATAATTTACTCTAGCACTTGCTTTCTAAGCTGAGATGTCATCTTTTCTGCTCCTGCAAGCTTGTCAAGGACCTTCTAGCGGATCATAATCACTGTAACAGCGCAAATGTCAATTATTTTTTGGTGCAAATTACATTTCTATGAATGATATATTGAGCGTTATTTACTCTCGGATTTACTTTGCAAATAAGGACATCTTGTTTATCAATGATTTACGTATTGTCTGGACTTACTTTGCAAATAAGAATCTATAATTACATCAAAGATACGAAACATATTTTATGATTGACAAACTTTGCCATTTTTCGATTCGATTCACAATGTAATTCTCGATGATTGATAACGAGTATTACTCCCCGAATTTACTTTGCAAATAAGGACATCTTGTTTATCAACGATTTATGCATTGTGTGGATTTACTTTGCAAATAAGAATCATATATGAATGTGTAATATAGATACTCGGCGGATCGAGTAGAATTAGCACGAGCCTCAAGTAATGCGAAGCAATTACTTGAGGCTCGTGTTGTGTTGATATATTCGGGCTTCAATTGTTTCACAAAACACGAAACATTAAAACCCTAATTAATTAAAGTGCAGACTCGGGTGGAAGATAAGTACCTAAACTTTCGGCTTGTAGTACATATTCGTGATCAATGCCTTTATGTAATTTCACAGTCTTACTTAGCGGAACATGTACTGGACGCTCGTTAACCCAGCCAATCATTAAACTTTTCTGATTGTCAAGCAAGGCTTCAACAGCAGCAATACCCATAAAACTGGCTGTAATACGGTCTTTTGCAGTTGGCGATCCGCCTCTTTGCATATGTCCCAATATCGATATACGAATATCAAACTGAGGGAATTCGGGTTTAATCTTCGCTGCAATTTCCATTGCATTTCCATCTTCACAACCTTCTGCCACCAAAATAATACTCGACTTCTTCATACTGCCTCGGGTAGCAAGGAAGTTACGTACCTTTTCAATTTGATTTTTCTCCTCAGGTATCATGGCCACTTCAGCACCACAAGCAATACAGCTGTTCATGGCAATAAAGCCCGCCTCGCGACCCATTACTTCAACAAAGAAAATCCGACTGTGCGAATTCGCTGTGTCACGTATCATATCCACCGATTTCATCACCGTATTCAATGCCGTGTCATAGCCAATAGTGTAATCGGTTCCATACAAATCGTTATCAATTGTACCTGGAATACCAATCATATTGATGTCGGTTTCTTGGCACATCAAATTTGCACCTTCAAACGAACCGTCACCACCAATTACTACTACCGAATCGATCCCGTTTAATTTCAATTGTTCGTAAGCTATTTGTCGGCCCTTCGGGCGTACGAAATTCTTTACAACGTGCTGTTTGCAAAAAAGTACCTCCTGTTTGGATAATACCACTCACATCTTGCGAATGAAGTTGCACAAAATTTCCTTCCATCATTCCTCTATAGCCTTGGCGAATGCCAATTACTTCGAGCCCATGATTAATTCCAGCTCGGGTTACAGAACGTATTGCAGCATTCATTCCAGGAGCATCGCCTCCTGAAGTCAAAACGGCAATTCTTTTAATTTTACTATTCATCATATATTAATTTAAGGACACGATTCAATGGTTAGTGATTAGGACCGCAGAAAGCGAAGCTATTGTCCACTAACCGCTAATTTTGTTGTTACTACAAAATCTTTGAGGTAGAGAGGTTCGAAATACGCAGTATTCTGAAAGTTTTTTTGACTATAAGCTTCCAAAGCTGGTTGCACTAGCCCACTAGCCGAAGCGGTAATGTCTAAAAACAGGGCATTAGGATGCTGTGTAAGTTCTTTAAATTTAGCCGAGCCACTCCCCAAAAACATAATCTTATGATCGCATAAAAGTTCGGAAAAGCTATTCTCGTCCAATATTTTTGCCTGTGTTGGCACTATTGTTTTTCTATTACTATCCTGCACACAGGCATATACTTCTAATCGTCGGGCATCTATCATTGGGCAAATTAGCGTCCCCTCAGATATTGTTTCTTGACTGCACAAATAACTCAAACTCAATAAGCTATCCGTAGCAATTAACGGAATGCTTGCACCATAACAAATACCTTTGGCGGTACTAAAACCGATCCTCAAACCGGTGTACGAACCAGGACCCATACTGAACGATAGTGCATTCAATTGTGTGTATGAAAGATGTAATTGTTGAAGCATCTTATCGATAATAGGGGAAAGATGTCCAGAATGATCACGCCCTTTTTCGTCTACAACAGACAGTAATTTGCTACCAATCGATATTGCGACAGAGCAAATATCTCCTCCTGTTTCAATATGTAATATCAAAGGTTCTACATTTCTTTCCATCACCTCACACAATTCCGTTATTTAATGAAGTGCAAAAGTAACAAAAATTAATGACTTAGTAATTCCGGGGTGCGATAAAATTCCTTTTTTTAAAGATTATTCGGAAGAGCATCAACAGTGCCCTGCGTTAACTTGAAATACACCCTCGAGCGCATTTCAATGCCATTAAGTTAAGATATAACATGTTGATAATAATAGATTTTGCTACGCGATATGTTTTTTCAAGTTACACAACCGTGCCTACAACTCACATGCATTGAAAAAACATCATTCGTTTGTAAAGTCGCACAGCTGTCAATCAGTTAATCAGTCAATCTAAACGAAGCGAGCGTCTTAGAATGCGCAAGGCAAAATGGCAGTTTATTAAAACAATATTTGACATATTATACGCTATTGTAAAAGGGAAATAATTACTGAAACACTTTTGAAATCAGAAAAAATTGAGGTCGTAAAGAAGGATGGACGCTGTTGAAAAATGTTTTTTTGAGATAAAAAGCCTCATTTGATCTTCAACTTTTAGCTATTTGATCTTCAACTTTTAGCTATTTGATCTTCAACTTTTCGGTATTTGGTCTTCAACTTTTTTGAATCGATCTTCAAGAAATCGCTAAAAATGTTTATGGATCAATACTTTCTACAAGGAAGATGTGTTTTTGGCTCGTTTTGCAGTTGCGAAATGAGTGACAGATTTGCATATTGCTGTAAACACCTTATATTAATCGACTTACGAAAAACAGGGCATAGAAATAAATAAAACTCATGGCGTTTATTTTGATGCCATTGTACGGCGCTTCGTATCTTGATTATTTTCGTTTTTCTCGATTAATTAACAATATTGACCCGAAAAACAGGAAGTATAATACAATAGTCTTATTGGGTAAAGGAATGGCAAAATAATAAAACGAAAAACAAATGACGTTCGTTTATTTTTTGTTGACAATTCAACACCACAGATAAACAATGTCGGTTGGGCGTGTGTTATCGGGCGGACATAGGTCCGCCCCTACATATATCGCATGTGTTTTTGTGGTGAAATGTAGGGGCGGACCTATGTGTCCGCCCGATAACCTATATGTCCGCCCGATAATACACATTGATAACACCCCCCAACCAACATTTTCGATTTAACAGAACACCAGTTACAAATAATTTTAGCACCTTTGTGTCGCAATGCAATTGCATTAATAAAGAGGATCTATATGGAAAAGATAATAAAACAACATCGGAGTACGCCTGCAAAACGTAAGATATTAGCCTTACTTCAATCTTCAGATTGTGCGCTCTGTCACGAAAATATCGAACAAAAACTTTCAGGCGAAATGGACCGTGTTACCATTTATCGGGTACTGCAAAGCTTTACCGAACAGGGGATTGTGCACAGAATTGTGAATACCGATGGGACGCAATATTTTGCACTCTGTAATCATTGTGATGCCCATCAGCACAACGATCAACATTTGCATTTCAGATGTCAGAAATGTGAAAAGATATCCTGTTTGGATCACACCGTTTTCAAACCCCAATTGCCCAAGGGCTATCAATTAACTGGAATTAATTGTGTGCTTACCGGCTTTTGTCCGCAATGTCAGCTTCCTATCATCAATTAAAAAACAGTCAATTTGTCAATTTATCAATATATCGGCTTACACCCTTGTAAGCTGTTTGTCCGCTATCTTTTATGGCTTGCTCTCTTTGCAAACGCGATAAATGCCGAAGGAAAATCGTCTGTTTATTCCATCAAGGGGACGGTTCGCAATCCTTTGGGAGAGGCTGTGGCACATATCCATCTATACGACGAAAACTCGATGCGTCATACGGTTAGCTTGCACGATGGCAGTTATTTATTACAAGTGCCTGCTGGTAAAATGGTGCTGAAAGTGGGTGGCATGGGCTATGCACCTATGGATATTCCGCTGCAAATAATTGCCGACACGGTGCTAGATATTCGCTTAACCGAAGGGCGAGAACGTTTGGATGCGGCACAAGTGCTAGGGAGCGAACAGGCTAAGTATAAGCGACAAGCCACCAGTGTGGTGAGCGAGAGCAATGCCAATATGACTAATAGGGCGGGTGGGTCGCTGATGAAATCCTTATCGCACTTACCTGGTGTTGGGGCAATCGAAATCGGACAAGGTTTATCAAAACCAGTTATCCGCGGACTTAGTTTTAATCGGGTAGCGGTTGCCGAATCGGGTATTAAACAGCAAGGGCAGCAGTGGGGAGCGGATCATGGTTTGGAGATCGATCAATTCAATGTCGATCGGGTAGATGTCATCAAAGGTCCCTTGTCGTTACAATATGGATCGGATGCTATTGGAGGGATTTTGCTGATCAAGCCTTTGCAGTTGGATACTGTTGATGGTTGGTTATCAACAGTGATGGTCAATGCCAAATCGAACAATCAATTAATTGGCGGATCGTGGGGAGTGGGTTATCAGAAAAACAACCGCTTCATTCGTTTCCGTACCAGTATTCAGGATTTTGCAGATTACAAAGTACCGGCCGATTCGTTCAATTACCTATCTTATCGGTTTCCGCTTCACAAACGTTTACTGAAAAATACGGCGGGTGCCGAACGTGATGTGTACCTGTCGGGCGGATTTACTTACCAACAATTGACCACCAGTGTGGCCATCAGTAATGTATATGCCAAGATGGGTTTCTTTGCTGGGGCGCACGGCATACCATCAGCTAGTAATTTAGCCGATGATGGACATCGGCGCAATATCGATTTGCCTTATCAAAGTGTCAATCATTTCAAAGTAATCTCCAATTCGAAGCTGATACACCGCAATATTACTTGGAAGTTGGACCTGGCTTATCAATATAATCTTCGACAGGAATATGCTACCCCACACACACATGGCATACTACCATTGCCCGACAATACCAAAGAAATAGAGCTCCGCTTACAAACAATGAGTGCAAATTTGAATGCCGATCTGCAACTTTCCAATCAACACACCCTGTATTGGGGCTTCACGTCCGAGCGTCAGCAAAACAGAATTGCTGGTTATTCGTTCTTATTGCCTCAATTCGAACAGCTTTCGCTGGGTGCATTTGCACTTAGCCGCTTAAAAATCAATCCGAAACTTACCCTGACTTCGGGTGTTCGGGCTGATTGGGGACAATTAAATATCCATCAATACATTGATCCCTATATCAGTACCAATGGCTTTGAGCGTACACCTCAACTTGATAAGCATTTCAGTGATGTTAGTTTCGGAATAGGATTGAATTATTTGATCAACAATCAAATAACCGCTCGTGTAAATATCGGGAAAAGCTTCCGCTTACCCACAGCCAACGAATTGGCTTCGAATGGAGTGCATCATGGTACTTATCGGTATGAGGTGGGCGACCCCAATATCCTTCCCGAAACAGCTTATCAATTAGATTTAGGGATCGATTTTGAATGGAACGAAGTTTCGTTATTTGATCAAATTGGCTTGAAGTTGAGCGGGTTCAGCAGTATCTTCCCTAATTTCATATTCCTACACCCAACTGGCGATTACAGTGTGACGGGCAATGATGGCGAAAGCATTCTACTTCCCGATGTAGGACAAATTTATCAATACGAGCAAGCCAAAGCGTTGCGCACTGGTGGTGAGGCTTTGCTGTCGTTGGTGTTAAACAAAAGTTGGGATTTGGAAAGTGCCGTGGAATATGTGTATGCCAAAGACCTTGACCTGCAGTACCCTATTCCATTTACTCCCCCTTTGAAATGGCGTAGCGATTTGAATTATCATCTTGCCAAATTTATCGGTAAAAGTCAACTTGGTATCAGTGTCGGACACCAATACACGGCATCGCAAATGAGGGTCAGAAATGAAGAAACAACGGCAGGTTATACGGTTTGGGATTTCAGAATGAATTGGCAATGGCAAAAAAGCGTACGATTGGTGGTGCAAGTACAAAACGTATTTGATACACGCTATTTTAATCATACAAGTTATTACCGAAGTTTGGAATTGCCTGAGATGGGTAGGAACATCACACTAAGTTGGCACTATACCCTGTGATTTTATTTCACGCAAAGACGGGTGTACTGCAATTTCCGTTTAAAAAAGATTCCTCGTTGTACTCGTAGAGAAAACTCAAAAAATGGAAAATGCTGTACACCCGTCTTGGTGTAAATAAAATCGAGATTAATTATTGAATTCGCAATACCACAACCGATAAAGGAGGCAATTCGGTTTGGACTTTTCCCCAGCCACACTGAATTTCTTGAAATCGGTTGGTTGTACTTTATTGGGTTGGTGAACGAATTATGATCGGTAAATTGAGACGCAGTTAATATCCGACCATTCACGGTTTTAACATTTACGCCATCCAAAGCCATGTCGATAGAAAGGCTTTCTTTGGGATTCAAATTAACCAGCGACATGTATCATACCTGATTTATCTTTTGATGCTGACACGTTTAGGGCATTGATCTTTTCGTTATTCAATTCGATAAGTCACCAAACTTTGTTGAGATGGTAAAAGTACTGCATCGTGATGTATTTTGAAAAGATCGAATACATGATAGGTAGGTGTGAGCAACATTTTTTCGCCTTGGGTTAATATTAGTGCTTGCAATACATTCACGGTTTGTGCCAAATTCGCACCACGTACTCGGTGCGAATAATTATTAAAAATATTAAGTGTGCTGGCGGCAATTAGGGCGTCACGCATGCTGTTTTGTTGAAACAAGAATCCTGGATTGGTGCCTGGTTCTACATCTGTCCATATTCCCCATTCGTCTACCATTAAGGCTACTTGCCGTTTGGGATCGTATTTATCCATAATGGCAATGTGTTTTTGGAGTAGATCTTCCATCACCAAAGCGTTTTTTCATGGTCTTGAAGTATTCTTGTTCAACAAATTGAGTTGCCGAACCTTTTTTATCCCAATTACCTGTTGGGATCGTGTAATAATGTAATGATATGCCCCACATCATCCAATTTGGAATATTTTTCATGCAAACCTCCATCCAATTATAATCGGCATTATTGGGTCCGCAAGCGATCTTCATAAGTTTGTTTCCCGAATAGTTGCGTGCATATGATTGGTATTGTTTGTACTGATTGGCATAAAACTCAGGTGTCATATCGCCACCACACCCCCAACTTTCGTTACCAATTCCCCCAAAACTTAACTCCATATGGTGCTTTATGACCATTAGCTTCCCTGGTTTTTGCCAATGTACTGGCACCATCAAAATTAAGATACTCAATCCATTCGCGCATATCGGATACTGTTCCACTACCCACATTTGCCGAAATATAAGGCTCGGTACCTAACAGCTGGCATAATTCAAGAAACTCGTGCGTTCCAAAACTATTATCTTCGATCACGCCTCCCCAATGACTATTAATGGTTGTGGGACGATTGGCGCGTAAACCAATCCCATCTTTCCATTGATATTCATCAGCATAGCAACCACCAGGCCAACGTAAATTTGGGATATTGATCGCCTTTAGGGCTTTCACAATATCCAATCGAATACGATCTTTTTTTTCTACTGCAAGGTTTTCGTCAACCCAAAAACCATCGTAAATACAGCGTCCCAAATGTTCTGCAAAATGACCATAAATGTGTCGACTGATTTCTTGTTGGGCTTGATCAGCTTGAATGTTTACCTGAACTTTTTGCTGAGCATACAGGCTGGGGAAACACATTAGTCCGAAGACTAGCATAATAAGTTTTTTCATGAGTACGATTGTTAAATTATTGAATAACTGATTGACAGAATAGCTGATTAACGGAATAACGGATTGACTGATTAACTGAATTACTGACTGACTGACTGACAGATTGAGTAACCGATTTACTGAATAACTTCGCCTTAACATTATATCCTAGAACGCGAAGCAGTCAGTTATTCATTCATTCAGTTTAATCAAGTTATTCTGTTAATCAGACTTACGTTTTGCTTTGTTTAAACCCCGGAAATAAAAATCTGCTTGTTTTTCAAAAGAAC
>JAGWCC010001419.1:0-34837 GCA_022651775.1 Drusus annulatus
TCCATGGGCTTTGGGGTTAAAAAACCCCCTCCCTTGGTATTTTCAAATCTTTGGGTATAAAATTAATTAAGGACTTACGCATTGACAAAATCAATCCTGACGTTCAAATGCATCAGGTCAATGTAGAGACGTAGCATGCTACGTCTTAGTTACTTTCAATGCCTATTGAATTGCATTAATCATCAAAAAAACTATCATTTTCTGAACCTAAAATGGGCGAATCATCAAAAAAAGACGTAGCATGCTACGTCTCTACAATGAAATGACGTGTTTTAATCTTATGGTGATTTTTGATAATTAAATGAACTCATTGTTCAAATTAGATAGGGAGAGATATTCGGTTTGGCGAGTTTCAAAAAAATGCAAATGAAAGCGTGCGGAGAAAGTGACCGTATTGGGGGCTTATAGATAAAAATGACTGCCATTAAAACCATGGCGAATCTCATTACAAATTGTTCGGATTATTTCGGTAGAAGATGCGGTAATTTCAAACTCATCCAGACCAAGGGCATCAAAGAGGGGATCGATATCCGCCTTTTCCGTGCAAATCTTCGAAGAATGCATACGGGAGATGTAAGCGCAGGTTGGTGCTTGAAAGCGATCGATGTAGTGTACCGCTTGTGAAAAACTGAGATTTTTAAACTGGTTCAGCATGCCTTGTAATAAGTGCGTATCGATAGTTAAATTCACGATAACGGGTTGCAAAAAAGTAGTGGGTTTTGGACAGTCTACTTCGGGTTCGATAGGTGTAATTGTGACTTCGACAATGGTTTTTTCTTCACGCTTGCGTGCAAAATCCAAAGTAACGGCACGAGTTTTATAGTATTTAGTCACCTGAAACTCCTATAACTAATTGATAGTGTCAAAATTGACACGATAAATCTCTACCTTCAATTCGATAGCACTAAGAAATATTTTGAAGATGTATAGAATCAATCGCACGTACGGCGCAATAGTGTTGGGGGCGTTGTCAGGTCTGATCATTGCCAAAAGAAGGGCGTAAAAAACGAGCAGGCATCACCAAGGCTGTCTCATTTAAATTTTATAAATAAAACAATATATTAAAAATAGATTGTTGTATTTTTGATATTTACTAACAATAAAAGTTATTAAATACCAGATAATTATGATGTTAAAAATTTGGATTCACGTAAAAAATTACCAAGATCAATTAATCAACATATTGATTATATTTAATAAAAATTTAGATGGGACAGCTCTGCAGGTATCACAATACTGCGTTGTATTTTAGTAGCTTTTATGCTAGTAAGAGGCGTTTTTCTGTCCTTCGACAGAGTCTAAGAACAAAGGAATATTCGCGACATGATATTCATTCATGTTGAACAAGTCAAGCAGTTATTCTATTTATTTTTTAAGGTGCCGCATGTATCAGAGATTTTCTGAAAGAATAAAGAGTGAAAGAGAGCGATTAGGCTATGCATCAGGGAAATTGGCATTAAAATTAGGGGTTGTAAGATCAACTCAGTCACAAATTGAGTCAGGTGTAAGCAATCCTACAATTGAATATTTGTTAAAAGTATCCGTTTTAGGCATGGATGTGAATTATATTCTGACAGGAAAACGGGTGCTTGAGTTAAGAGGAAATATAATAAAAGGCACAATTGGTTGTGCTTTTTATGCGGAAGAGATAAACAACTTGAGGGCAGGTTTTGCTGAAAGGTTGAGACTTGAACGAAAAAAAGTCCACTTAACTCAAATTAAGTTATGCAAAATCTGTGGCGTGAGCAAACAAACCCAATCCAATTATGAAAAGGGTCTACATGTTCCTGATACAAATTATTTAATGACACTATTAACCCTTGGGTTTGACGTCAATTATGTATTGACAGGTAATCGAGCCTTATCGCACCCTGCGGTACAACCTTTGGTAAATGCTTTTTTTGATGCGGATCTTGCTTTACAAACGACAATTTGTAATTTATTAGGGCTGAATGGCACAACGATTCAGAAATCAGCCAAGAAAGCGGTTAAGACACCGACTAAGCCAGAAAAACCAGCGCTAAAATTACCCGAGTAAGATTTAAAGCGATCACGCATTATTGTAATACTAATTTTTTGTAACCACTCAGCAAGCATTAAAAACCTTTAAACAGACCTCCCCCAGCCCCCAACGCCATTAAGTTAAGGATGAATATATTTTAACTTATTGATTTTATAAACTTAAAAACTCCCTCACTTAGCCTCTCCCAAAGGGAGAGGAACTTTAAAGCTAATAATTTGAAAGATAATGAAGCTAAATTCTGTCATTTCGTTTGAATTTATTAGGTTTAAAAGCCTTCTCCCTTTGGGGGAAGGTTGGATGGGGCTGTTTTTAAATATTTAAAATCAATTACTTAATAAACAAAACCTCTTAACTTAATGGCGTTGCCTTTAGCCCCTCCACAAGAGGGGGGCCTCACTATTATCATATTTTAAGCCCTTAATATTAATTTAAATTAAGATTAATATGCTCAGTCAAATTTATAAAATTAAATACCTAAAAGAGGTACTCCCCTCTTGTGGAGGAGCTGGGGGAGGTCGGTTTAAAAGCACACATATCTGCTGAGTGGTTACAATCTTTTTACTATTAATTTAGGGAGCGGCGTATGAAATATATTCTTGGATTAAAAATGTTATTGCTTGTCATGATTGGCAGTGTAAATATTGTTATGGCAGAAGACACGCCGCTTAATCAAGCGCAGCGTGATTTTATTGAAAGTGCCTATCCCAAAACAATCCCGCCGCATAATGAAGGATTTGATTTACTGGTTGGGATGTTTGTTGATGCGAATAAAGAGCCAAAGGCAGAAGGCACACGTTGGATTCAAAAAGTACGTGATAAATATCAGACTGTATATATAGATAACCTTGCGATAAAACCAGCGGTTAAGACAGAAGCCAATATCTACAAAGATCTTGATACCTCGTTAAAAACAGGCGTTATTGAAGAAGCACAGCGCTTGTGTGAAAGAGATTGTGTCAAAGGGCTGTTTAGCTTGTCTGAACCACAGAGAAAAGAGTTGCTCAAGAAATATGACCTATTATTACAACGCTATCAGGCTTATTTAAAAACGCCTGCTTACAGTAATGTTCAAGCTTATACTGTGGATGCAAACTTTCCTCATCATTATGCTACCAGCCGATTACATCTCATATATTTACTGAACACTATTGATCAAGTGGCGGTATTAAAGGCATCAAATACAACACAGTCCGAGATCAAAAATGTATTAGAAACGATGATTTTGACGCATAGAACGCGATTTTTGGATCAAGAAACACTCATTGGCGAAATGTTTTTAGATGCTAATTTTAATCAGACGCTAGAAGTGGCGTATCAACTGGCTTATGCTTCAAAAAAATCTCTTGATATTCCCCCGTTATCTTTCGCGGAAATGGATTTATGTCCCTGCTTTGCAGCGGGAGGCTTTTATGAAATTTCATGTTGATCTTGGTATTGATATCAGCGCATTCGTTGGGGCGAATAATGTGGAAAAATATGCAGATATTTTCCTGCTAGAAGAAACCAAGGCGCTGATGGTTGATGAACATAGGGCGCTCTGTCAGCTATCACAAACACCTCTGTCTGAATATGACGCATATAAATCAAAGTTGGAAGATCAACGGGAGCAGTTTGAGCAATCAGTTAAAACGCCTGATATGGAGGCGCTCAGTGCTAGCTTGCAACAAGCCATCGTCAAAAATGAAGCACCAGAAGCGTGGCGTAATGTGATTGGTAAATTAATACATGCAATTGCAGATTCTAGATATTCCAGTTATATAGAGAGAAATCAAGCCATCAATTCAAAAATTGCTTTGATCAATTTATTGTTAAAAGAACGCCCAGAAACCATCACTCAAGTTTGGTTAGATCAACAAGAAATTCGGTTTAAGCCTACGCTCAATTCAACTAATGATCAGATTTGCTTGAAGATTGATGAAGTGGTTCAGAAAAAATTATGTACAGCAGTACGTCCTTATCAGTGAGCGCATTACTAGCAGTCTGTCCAACTTGTAATTTTGCCAAAAAAATTATATAACTAATTGTAATATTAGATAATAAAATTATTAGAAAGAATAGGTGTAGCAATATTAATAAACATATTTTATATATTAATACATATGGATATTAAAAATATAAAAGATACTTAATTGATCCAAAAAAATGATTTACATTGATTTCAATATGTTATGAGTCAGACAAACTGCTAGCTTGCAACAATCTATCGCTAAAAACGAAGCGCCAGAAGCGTTGCGGAATGTAATCGGCAGGGTATTGCATGCAACTGCGAGTCCTAATTATTCTGGCTTCATGGAACGAAATCAGATGGTTAATTCAAAAATTGCCCTGATTAATTTACTGTTAAAAGAACGCCCAGAAACCGTCACTCAGGCTTGGTTAGATCAACAAGAAATTCGGTTTAATCCCACACTCAATTCTACTAACGATCAGATTTGCTTGAAAGTTGATGGTATGGTTCAACAACAATCATGTACTGCAGTGCGCCCTTATCTGTGAGTCCCTCGCTAGTGAGCTTCTCACTAGCGAGTCTTTTTTTTTTGAACCAGAATCAATGTATACCCATCACCTTTGAAGATCCTGCTTTATTGGCAGTGTATCTTCATCCGAATCACTTACTTTATTATCTGTAAGCTCATCGGGCATTTGTATACTTACCGCCTCGCTAAACACGCAAAGTTAGACATTATGATGACTTCGCAAGTCTTGCGGACACTGGAGAAAAAAGGCTGGATCACGCGTGCTGAACATCCCTTTGACAGTCGAGCGAAAATAATTGTCCTAACTGACGCGGGGCGTGAGCTTGCCAAGACTGTTATTCCTGTTGTTGAACAAGTAGATGTTGGCTTTTTTAGTCAACAAACCCTTAAAAACAATACCTTTAGTCAAGCCTTACATGAGTTGACCCACCAAGGAGAATAATGAGCTTGCAACGCAATCACTCATGACATCTTCTGGGTATTTTTCTATACTGCCTTGGAAATATTCTGTCATTAAATGGCGTTAAGTTTAAAAGTTTTGTCATGAAGATTGCATCTCAACTGAAAATACAACACACTACGCGGATTTTTTCAAGCACCTTGATGCTGGTAGTACCTTTACTAATACAAGGGAATGCGCAAACGAGTCGTGAGAATACGGTATTAAGTACCGTTGATGATCGCACTGAGCTTTCAGTGACGGTCTCTCAGAATGGGTTAGCGTTGGTACAGGATGCACGCCAGATCCAGTTATTGAAAGGCCTGCAAATGTTGTCTTTTGAAAATGTATCGAATCAACTGATTCCCGCTTCTGCCTTATTCTCGGGTGATCAGATTGCAGTTTTGCAGCAGGTATTTGATTATGCATTGATGAGCAAAGAGAATATGCTACGACTGTCGACTGGGAAAGACGTGAAGCTTATACGAACCAATCCTAAGACAGGCGAGATGATTAGTGACATGGCAACAATTATTGCTACCGAACCACAATTAATCCTAAAAACAGTTAACGGCATTCAAATTATGCCTCAAAAGGGTGGTCTGTTTACGCCACCCCCTGTTCAATCTGAGTTTAATAGGGAGATAATATTTACAGAAGTCCCCGAAGGCTTAAGTAAAGCACCTGCCCTAAAGCTTTTTTTAGAGGCGCCTGAAAGTGGTTTGCAGCGTGTTGATCTTACTTATCTAACGGATGGATTGAACTGGAAGGCAGATTATATTGTTAGATTGAATGCGGATCGCAGCAAGCTATCACTCCGCGCATTTGCAACGATTACTAATAATACTGACGTTGCTTTTCAAAATACGGTGATGAACGTCGTAGCTGGCGATGTGCCTAGGATTCCTAAATCTGAGAGACCTAAACAAGAACGCGTAACAGCTAAATATGTGCATGAGTCAGGATTCAATGCTGGCTTAGGCTATTTACGGGGTGAACCTGCTATCGAAGCATTAGGGAATGTTCAGCTTTTTAAACTTCCAGCAAAAGTTTCGCTTGAAAGCCAACAAACACGTCAATTTCCTTTGTTACCTTTGGTGGAAATGGAAGCAACTGAGATCTTAACTGCGACACATTATTTTGGTGGTAAGCAAGAAATATTTAATCTGAATCATATTGAGCGACCTGTTGTTCATATTCAGTTCAAAAATACCTCTAAAAGTCCTTTACCTAAAGGCGAGTTGCGTTTGTATGAGACTGACTCTAATCAGAAAGATCATCTCACAGGGGAATTACGAATGAATGATACGGCTGAAAATGAAGAGACCCGTTTACTTCTTGGTCAAGCCTATAACTTTAAAATAATACGTAAGCAATTAGATTGGAAACCAATTTTGGATTACAAACAGAAGGTGATTGGCGGAATAGCTCAATATGAAATTACCGTAACGAATGCGGGTGATACTGATAGCGCAGTGAATCTGGTAGAAAATTTTAATGGCATTACAGAGATCACACATCAAAGTATATCAGGGGAAAAGCTACAAAGTAGCGCAATGCGTTGGGTTTTGAATGTACCCGCTAAAGGCGAAGCACTATTACGTTATACGATCTCAACCCAATCTCAGTAAGACGTTTTACCTTAATCAGAAATCGTGCACGAATAGAGGATAAATAAATGTATCACGGGCATTTTCATAATGTTGAAAGAGACGGCCTGCAAGAAGGTGAAGCCGTTGTTTGGGATGGCACTTATTTTCTGATCAAGAATCCAGCATCCTTCCCCAAAATCTGCCTTCGCTGCGGTCATGAGGAAAATTTACAGCGGCATTATGAACATTATTATAATGGTAAGCGCAACCCTGCTTTTAAAATGTATTTTAGTTTATGTACCGAATGCTCACTACGCCACATTAGACGGCGGATGCTTGGATATATATGTTGGGGCTTGGCAGGATTGTCCTTTTTATTCATGGTGGGAACGTTGACTAGGCCAGTTGATATTTATATTATTATCATAATTTTCGGTATTTTTGGTGGGCTGTTTGGTCAGCTGATCATCAGAACTATTCAGCGTTCTCAGTTGCTTATGATACATAAACTTGAATCGAGACGAATTTTTCATGTGAGCGTTAGTAATAAATTGGCACATAATAAAATGATTCAGTTAGTGCCGAAAGTTGAAAGCAAACAAGTAGTGTTGCCTCCAAAACATTGGCTAATAGAAAAAATATTAGAAGTGCTTAATTATAAGATAATCAGCTAAAACAAAAACTATTTTGCTTTCATAAGCGTATTCCCTAGCAGTCTGTCCGACTTGTGATTTTACTAAAATATTATATAACTAATTGTAATATTTAATAATAAAATTATTAGAAGGAGCAAGTATAGCAATATCAATAAATATAGTTATATATTAATACCTGAATATATTAAAAATACCAAAGATAATTAATTAATTCGAAAAAAATATCTACATTTATTTCAATATGTTACAAGTCGGACAGACTGCTAGGAAATAATACTGATTCATGCACCTTTGGCGATATCAGAAGGGACATTTAATTGATACCAATTAATGCGCCGTGTCATAAACATTACGAGTGCGAGTATGGCGAAGATAAAGATCGAACCCGCTAATAACGCAATTTGTTCTGAGTTTAAAATAAAGTACCAAACTCCGTAAATACTCGCCAACAGCGCTGAGAAAGCTAATACTAACTTACGGTCATTAAAAATAGTATGACAATATAGTGCAATCAGTGCGATACAAGCCAAAGCAGCGCTTAAATAAGATAAACCAAAACTGACATATTCTGATAACGCCAGTACCAAAATATAAAATACAACTAAAGCCATTCCGACCAGAGTGTATTGAATCGGATGAACTTTGGCTTTTTTAATGATCTCGAAAAAATAAAAAGCAGTGAAGGTAAGCACAATGAATAACAAGCCATATTTGATACTGCGCTCTGTTAACTGATAGTGGTCTAATACATTAATAAAACTCATATCAAAAGAATCTAATTGATAAAAATTATTTTGTTCTATATTGGTTTTAATATTGTTTGCCACCCAATTACTGCTCCACGTCGCATTAAATCCGTTCTGCGTGATTGTTCTGTCTATAGGTGGCAGCGTTCCCATAAAATTGGGGTCTTTCCAATTACTGGTGATGCTCATTTCACTATTTTTACCAACAGGAATTATTTGTAGTTTTTGCGTACCTGAGAGTGTCATCTGAAACTCGAATGTCTGGCTTGTTTGATCAATTGCTTCTAAGGGGCTGGCAATCCCAACGCCACCTAGATGTGTTGCCGCATCAAATTCCAGTGTTTTACCTTCCAGCTTTAATGGGGAGTGTTTACGGATACCTTTCGTGTCGGATAATTTAATGAAAATGCGCGCATATGTTTTCAGCGAACCTGGAATATAGTTTTCTGGCGGCGTTAAATTGTATTCTGGGAATTGACCAGTAAAGTTTAAATCGGCATTAAATATATTGGTGCTGAAAATACCAAGCGCACGTTCTGATACGTCAACATTACCAGTAACATTCAGTGATGCGGGTAAGATGATTTGTTGGGTAGTTCGATTTTGAGTCACTATTTTTTTATGACGTTCTTCGCCCACGATTTCTAAGGTTTCAACTTGGTAGTTATGATCAATGACAATAATCGGATCTAAAATTGTCTGGGCACTGGCATTACTTTTTTCAATACTTGAAATGGCAGTTTCTTGATGCAATATTCTATCCTTTACAATGCCCTGAATACTCATTAGGCCAATAAATAAAATGGTAATAATACCGATGAGAATCAAAATTTTGTGTTTCATGCTGTTTTCCTTGGTTAATTTAACACAAGGCGAATTCTAGGCGGCACAGGTGAAGCCCCTATGAAGTTGTGTGAAGCGCTGGTGAAGATCAGATATTATTTATGCCATATGATTATAGGATTTATCCCTGTCAACAAAGCAGAATTTCCAAAGGTGACGGGTATAAATGACACTGATACTGCATGCAGATTTTGAATAACATTAAGTATTAATATATTCAAGATAATAAATCCTACCGATTTGTTATAAATTAATGATCAGGTAATTTTTACATTTTTTTTACAAACTTATACATTTAATAGACCCAGAGTGTAAAGTGAAGCGCAATAATATCCCCATCATTTTGAAAGGTGATGGGTATAATACTGTAAAAATCATTGATTATTTTTGGTTAGTTAAGACATAAAGGATACTTATGCGATCATATTCAAAGCGTAATTTAACGAAATCTATTGCACTGGCTTTATTCAGTGTGTTAGCAACTGCAACGCCTTTTTGGGGAATAAGCTATGCACAAACGAGCCGTGATAATACGGTATTAAGCACCGCAGAAGATCGGACTGATCTCTCGATGACAGTCTATCAAAATGGTCTGGCAATGGTGCAAGATGCCCGTAAAGTTGATTTAGTACAAGGGGTTCAAATGCTAGCATTTGAAAATGTATCGAATCAATTGATTCCTGCAACGGCACTGTTCGCAGGCGAACAGATTAGCGTTCTACAGCAAGTATTTGATTATGCGCTGATGAGTACCGAGAATATGCTGAGGTTATCAACGGGTAAAGACATTCAATTGATGCAAATTAATCCTAAAACGGGTGAAGAAACGCGTGAAACAGCAACGATTATTACAACCAAACCGCAGTTAATTGTCAAAACAAAAAATGGTATTCAGGCTAATCCAGCGGGTATGGTTATTTTCGAAGCGATTCCTGAAGGCTTAAGCAAGGCACCCGCCTTAAAGCTCTTTTTAGACGCACAACGGGCTGGTGTCCAAGGCGTTGATCTCACCTATCTAACGGATGGCTTAAGTTGGAAGGCCGATTATATTGCTAAATTGAATGCCGAGCGCAATAAGATGTCATTGCGTGCGTTTGCCACCGTGACCAATAATACGGAAATTGCCTATCAAAATACGACAATGAATGTGGTAGCAGGAAACGTACCTAGGAACCGTGTTAACGTAAATATGGCGTTAGATCAAGATGTAATATACGAAAATAGTAGGTCTGTCGCAATGAAAGCTGCGCCTCGCCATGAAGCCATTGGCAACGTTCAGCTCTTTAAGTTACCCACAAAAGTATCCATTGAAAGTCAACAAACACGGCAGTTTCCATTATTACCATTGGTTGAAATGGAAATTACGGAGATATTAACGGCGACCCATTATTTTGCTGGGCAACAAGAAAACATAGATCCGAATCAAATTGAACGCCCAACCGTGCAAATTCGCTTTAAAAATACCTCAAAGAGCCCGTTACCCCAAGGTGAATTACGTATTTATGAAACCGATTCTGATAACAAGGATCATCTTACCGGTGAATTACGGATAAATGATACGGCTGAAAATGAAGTGACTCACTTGCAGTTAGGTCAAGCTTATAACTTTAAGGTGATGCGTAAACAACTTGATTGGAAGCCAGTTTTAGATTATCAGCAAAGGCAGATTGGCGGGATCGCAAAATATGAAATAACCGTGAGCAATGCAGGCAACCAAGAAAGTACAGTGAATTTGGTTGAAAACTTTAGTGGGATTACTGACATTAAAAATGAAAGCATTAAAGGCGAGAAAATCAGCAGTAGTGCGATTAAATGGCAGATAAATGTACCTGCTCGTGGTGAGGCAGTATTAAGTTACATAATATCAACGCGTTCAAAATAGTAACTTTTTGTTGAGTTGTTGATTATCGATAAAAAGGGCGTAGAAATACGCCCTTTTTGCAGCCCTTTTTAAAATTTATTTCTTTTGTAATAAATTGATTTTATTTAATAAGAAAATGGTTTTTGTGCCACCCAGCAATAAAGAAGGGGGAGTTGGTAGGCAGGTGAGGTCAAAATTTATCTTGACTTTAATGAGACAGTACACCATTTTATATCGGTGAAAAAACTACATAAAACGGTAAGGATACACACAGCTTAGGATGTCAGGCGTTTGCGTGGCTACTTGGTTTAACTGATTGACAGTGAGTATTACCTTTTTGTTGTTTTAATAAAAACTAATCTACTTAAGAGCCTTTTAATATGACCGATATCACTGCTGTATATGACACGATTGCCAAACACATTAAAGAACAAGTAGGCTATCAGCTTTTTACCATCACACGGGTATTACCAAATGGTACTCAGGTTGAACGTATCTATACAACCCATTCTGATGTATATCCCGTGACAGGGCTTAAGCCGATTTATGATGATGCATGGACTGTAAAAGTCATTCATCAGGCAGAGACCTATTTAGCAGCAACCTCAGCAGAAATGGTGCCGTATTTTCCTGATCTTGATGTGATTAATAGCCTTGGATTAGGTTCTGTGATTAATATGCCGATTGTGGTCAATGCTAAGGTGATTGGAACGCTCAATATTCTGGATGCGGAAAACTTTTATCGTGAGGCGCATATTGCTAAGCTGGCACCATTTGCATCAGAAGCGTAAAAAATTATGCAACAGATCTACGCCTAAAGTTGCCAAAATGGATGCGAGAAAACCTAAGAGAACTCAATAATTATGACAATTTCAGCCACATTATTTGATGCAGTCGCGACACAAATTAAAAAAACGGTTGGTTACCAATTGCTTACGATTACGCGTATTTTGCCAGAAGACAAAGAAGTTGAACGGATTTATACAACCCGTCCCGATGTCTATCCGTTGGTTGGGCGTAAACCAATGCGTAATGATGCCCAGACTAAAATGACACAGAGTGCGCAAACCTATCTGGCTTCAACGACTGAGGCAATGATCCCCTATTTTCCTGATTTAGATACGATTAAACAATTAGGGTTGGGATCGGTGATTAATATGCCGATCGTCATCAATGGTTCGGTGATCGGGACGGTCAATATTTTAGATGCAGAACACTATTATCAAACATCGCATGTAGATCAACTTCAATCATTTTCACCAGAAATTACCGCGATTATTCAAGGGCTTTACCCCCATCACCTTTTAAGTAGAACGTCACAATTAAATTAATAATGTAATCAAGAGGGATTAATATGAATATGATGAAAAAAACAATGCTGTCTTTACTACTTGGGATGATAACGAGCTTTGCCATGGCGGCAACCCCCAAAGATACCTTAGTTATTGGCAAAAAACATTGAGGACATTGTGGCGCTGGATCCCGCTGAGGCTTATGAGTTTCAAGTGGTAAAATTGTCGGTAATGTCTATCAAAATTTGGTGCATTATAATCCTGATGATCCAGCTTACGTATGATCGCTGCAATCGCTAAAGAATGGGTAGTGAGCGAAGATGGTAAAACCATTACCTTTACCATACACCCTGATTTAAAATTTGACAGCGGTAATCCAGTCCGCGTTGAGGATGTTATTTTTTCGTTCACCCGTGTGATCACGCTCAAATAAAGCACCTGCTTACATTCTAGGCCAAATAGTCTGGGATGCTGCCAATATTAAGGACATGGTAAAAAGGTTGATGACACGCATTTGAGTGTGCAGATCAATGCGGATGTGGGTGCCTCTTTCGCATTGAATGCATTGGCTGCAAGGCCTGGCGCAATTGTTGATGAGAAAACGGTACTGAAGAATGTTAAAAATAACGATTGGGGTAATGCCTATTTAAACCGCAATTCAGCGGGGTTAAGGCCTTATAAGTTGGCGGTCTTTAAGCCCAAAGAAGCGGTTTTATTGCAGACCAATACACAGACGAAAACAGCGCCTAAGCTGGCAAAAGTCCTCATTAAGAATATTCCAGAGCCCTCTGCACAACGCTTGGTGCTAGTTTTTTTTTTTCCTTTTTCTGGTCAAAAGTGATCAAAAGATAACATTTAAAATGTGTATTTTCAACGTACACAGTGATAATCAAAAGTAAACAGTCTCCACAAAACACAAACCATCTCAAATACAAAATAACCGCTATTTTTCTGTTGATCATATACAGAAAATAGCGGTTTTATCGTAGAAAACAATTAGCACATAAAATTAAAACACCAATTTTATTCCCACCGAACCATTCACTCTTTTTTGACCATATCCCAAACCTGTTTGATAGCGCTTATCAAATACATTATTGATTTTAGCCGTTAATGAAACTGTTTTATTAACATTATATTCATAGGCAATATTGGTGAGCCAATATGCTTTTAACTGTGGTACCGTCATTTCTTTAGATCCAAAATTAGAGGTATCAGACCTACTTAAAAAGTTTGTATCCACATAAATAGAATGCTGATCATTCAATTTATATTGACCACTCATACCAAAATGATGGCGCGGACGCTGAAGTAAACTGATTTGTTTTTCTTTTTTTTTAGCATCTAAATACGTATAAAATATACGGCTACTGAATTGATCTGTCCAACTTGAATCAAAATTCACCTCAACCCCACGCATACGCGCTTTTGAGACATTATAATATTTGGATTCTTTTGAGCTGAACTCAATTAAATTTGAAAAATTATTATTAAAGTATGTCACATCAAGTGAATGATTTTTATGTGTTAATACAAAACCAACATCATAGCCCTTATTTTTTTCAGACTCTAAATTTAAATTACCATATGTAGGCTCAAAGCGTTGATATAGCGTTGGGGATTTGAATCCTGTTCCGTAACTGCCTTTAATCGCAATTGAATCTGTAATATTAAATCGCGATGTTGCTCGATATGTGATTGCATCTTGCTTCGCCTCTTCAGGCGATTTGCCTTTAATAGAATCATAGCGCATGCCAATTGTATTAAACCAACGCGAACCTATATCAATATGCTGATCGATATACGCCGATTGAGTCACTTGTTTTTGTGTTGGTAAAACACTTGTATAGATACTTGGTTTTATGCTACCACCATAATAACTACTTGAATTATAGTATGTTTCACCACTTTCTTCTAAACGATTCAAACCAAAAACTGTTTTAAAGTTCGGATGAAGCGTTAATGTGTTTTTCAAAGACCACGTATTTGTTTCGCCTTTAAATGCACTTTTAGAACTATTTTTTGACTCTGTATCAGGATCATTGATATCGTAGCGTTTAGTAATGCTGTGATCATAACTTAAGCTTGATTCCAATTTATCATCAAACAAAAAAGCAGTTACACCGAATTTTCCACTAAAACTATCATAATCTTGCCAGAGATTTGGATCATCTCCCCCTACGCCGCTGTGATTGTCATAATCTAATTTTTGCTTAACCCCACGCAGATTGTTGTCAAATAATAACCAATCAATTGGCGTGTAACTCAAGTTAATGGTTGCTGTACGAATCGTAAATGCATCTCTTTCTCTGTTGCCATCTTTTTTCTCTGCTGCAGAAATTCCTTGCTCATGAGAATTAGTGATCCCCACGGCATAATTCCATTTTTCAGTCCCCCCATTCACACTTGCAGATTGTTTATTAAAACCATATGACCCACCAGCTAACTCAATTGTTGCAGTTGGTTTTTGGCCTGCTTCCCCTTTTTTTGTAAAAATCTGAACAACACCACCCATTGCATCTGAGCCATATAAAACACTTTGATACTCTTTTAATACTTCGATTCTTGCAATATCAGCCATATTTAAAGTACCAAAGTTAAAGCTTCGGCCACCACTAATTGGGTCATTTACAATCACACCATCAATCATCACCAAAGTATGATTTGTGCTTGCGCCCCGAATCATTAAGCCTTTTGAACCATTGGCACTGGTTTCCGTAATATTAATGCCTGTTGTGCTTTTCAACAATTCCGTCATGCTTTCTTTTTTTGCAGCTTGAATTTGTTGTGCATCAACCACTGTCACGCTAGAACCAACTTGAGCACTTTTAGTATTCATTTTATTGGCAGAGAAAATATACGTATCACTTTGGGTTTCACTGAGATTTTCATCTTGAGCATACGCAACGTGAAATGAATTAAGGTAAAAAATAGTTGACACAGCAATGAGACCAAATGGAATTTGGTGCTTTAAAATAAGTTTAGGCATGAATATATGCTCCTAAGACCCTGTTCCGCGAGGGTGTGGAAAAATGATGGGCACATTTAGCAGGTCTTCCGGCTCATGGATCAGTCTACTAATCAAACCTTCCCAAAATCTGATCAATACAAGCAGATTATTAGTGGTATCAGATGATTTTCGTCCCCATTTTACGTAAGTATGGGCCCGCAACAGAATTACACTGTCTTCCCTTTTAATTCATTTTGCTCTGCTAAAAAACTTCAAACACTTCAAATATTCACAAAAAATAAAAATATTTAAAACAATGAGTTATATTATTAAGCTAGAATGACACTAAATGCGAGGCGCTATTGTTGCGTTTTATGCTCTATTTGTAAATCACTAAAAAAAATTAAAATTATCCCCAATAAATTCACAATATTTATCAACGACAACTGTAAAAATATAATACCTCCACCTATTTCCTATGAGTAAATAGGTGGATAAGTAGGATGAACAAAACCCAATTTACCCGCAACAAAGTAAATCATTTGGATAAGATTATTTATATTTCTAAGACCATTGGCTCAACGTTTGTAGTTGCATCTTTGAGTTGGCCCCCTGTAATTGATCTGATCTTCGAAATGCCTTAACTCGCAAAAAATGATTTACACAAGATGATTAATTTCTGCAATTGTAAGCCCTGTAATCTCTGCAATATCCTCAATTGCAAAACCTTTATGTTTCATTTTGATCGCATTTTGGCGCATACCTTCAGCTTTACCTTCAGCTTTACCTTCAGCTTTACCTTTTTTTATCCCCTTAAGCTCCCCTTTTGCAAATCCTTCTTTAAGTCCTTCTGCCTTACCTTTTGCAAGACCCTTTGCAAGACCCTTTGCAAGCGTATTTCGTTGGCCTTCAATTAATAATGTTCGCGCACTACTGACTATATCCCAATAGCGCTCATACGCCTCTTTTTCCGCAGGGCTGTAATAACTTTCTTCTATTAACCTAAGTGCCTCATTTGTTAAGGATCAGCCTTTAACTCTTCTGGAATCTCACTTGTTTCAGAAATACTCAGCAGCATTAACCACAGTTTTCTAAGGCTTGGGCTCATGACATTTGGATTTTTTAAAAACTTAGGCAATTCAATGAAAAACAAACTCTAAACCTTCAATTTTTTCATGCGTATTGACAAGCTCAACAATGCCATATCGATGATAATACTGATTAACATCATCATGATAATTGCTGTTTAAAATATTGAGGGAATATACAGGGTATAAATCTGAGTATTGATAGCCTTTATCAAGTTGGTTTACATATGCCTTGCTGGCATTAAAAAGGACGCGCTGTTTGAATGATTCTGTCCATAACATTTGTATTTCAACAATGAAAATACGCCCATTTTGATCAGTACATTTAACATCAACAATCGAATTTTTAAGGTTTAACACATCAGGTATTTGTTCGGGGGATAAATGCTCAACACTTTGAATGCATTCATCATTATTTAACATTAAAAGATCATTTAATAGGCTAATTAAAAGATGTTTGTTTTTACCAAATATTTTTTTGAAAACAATATCATTTTTGGGATCTAAATGTTTCATGCCATCCACCTTAATTTTTACTAAAAATTTTTATTAGAATTGAGAAATATCATAGCATGAATGAATATCTTCTTTATGTGCCTTGAACGTCAAAATTATAGGCTTACCCACAAAAAAATGGCTCAGCGCAATATATACCCAACAGATTTGAAGATACTCTTTTGGCTATCAGTGTACGAATCCCCGATGAGCTTACAAGTGGTAAGTGATTCGGGAAAGTGTATGATGCCAACAAAGCAGTTACATCCTGCAAGTTTGATCTTCAAAGGTGATGGGTATATTCAATAAATCAACATCAAATACCATGAGATTTATGCAAGATCCAGTTTTTAAACAAATTCATTGCAAGATGATCCTCACTCGTATTTTTAATGCAGAGCCAATATCCAAAAGGCCCTTCTAAAGTGTGATGAGTGACTGGAAATAACCAGCGCATTTTTAACAAATCAGAAATCATATTTTGATCTAAAATAGCAACACCTAATCCATTTAATGTTGCATTAATCACTTGATCTTGCGTACTAAAAGAAAGCCCTTGTTTAGCATTTAATTGGAGATTCATTTTGGCAATTTCAGGTTGATCCAACCAATCTTGCCACAATGTTAGTTTCTGTTCTCCATTTGATAAAATATGCAGCAATTGCCTACCCATAAAAAGACGTTCAATATCTGGCTCAAATAAATGTGCCGCACAAGTCGCGCTGTTTCTTTCAAACATCAATAAACACGCATCGTCTGTCGGTTTAGAATTTGAATAAACAATTTCACAATCAATTGGCTGCATTGAAACGCCATCTAATACGGTTGTTTCAATAAAAGGATATTGATAATGAAAATCATGCAAATGAGTTGCTAACCAGCGGGTTGCAAAAGTCGGTGCTGCAACAATTCTTAAATAGCTAGTTTCGCTTTTAGTCACACGGTTAATTCCCTGTGAAATTGTGCCTAAGCCTGCTTTAACATGCTGATGTAGTAATATTCCAGCTTCAGTCAATACAATATAATGCCCATTTTTTACAGACTGAATCAAACCGTCATCATGCGGTGTATTTTTAGGAATATTTCGGTGAAATAATTGAACACCTAAATATATTTCCAGTTGTTTTATTTGCTTACTCACCGCACCTTGGGTCACAAAAGACGCGCAGCTGCTTTTGTAAAACTGCTGCATTCTGCGCATACAGCAAAACAATACAAACTTGAAAGCGATATTTTATGCATATTATTTAACATGTGATCACCATGATTTTTTATCTATACTGAAAAGATTTGGAGATCGTGCGAGGCTGCAAGAGTAAGAGTCCCGATGAGCTTATACCTACAAGATTTGGAGATACTGTGAGGCGATAAGCATACGAGTTGCCGATGAGCTTACACAAGGTAAGTGATTCGGGCAAGTATGCGTAATCAACAAGACAGGGTCTTCAATCATGAAGGGATATCATCTTTGAAGATCATGAATATATAAGTAAATGCAAAATTTGTCTTGACTTTAATGAAGAAGTAAAACACTTTATATTGATAAAAACTAATCTGCTTAAGAGCCTTTTAATATGACCGATCACTGCATATGACACGATTGCCAAACACATTAAAGAACAAGTAGGCTATCAACTTTTTACCATCACACGGGTATTACCAAATGGTACTCAGGTTGAACGTATCTATACAACCCATTCTGATGTATATCCCGTGACAGGGCTTAAGCCGATTTATGATGATGCATGGACTGTAAAAGTCATTCATCAGGCAGAGAACTATTTAAGCCGCAACCTCAAGCAGAAATGGTGCCGTATTTTCATTAATAGCCTTGAATTAGAGTTCTGTGATTAATATGCCGCAACCAATGAAAAAACGGTTTTTTCCCCCAAAAAAATTTTTTGGGTTTTTTAAAAAATCCCCCTTTTTTTTTTTTTTTAAAAAAAAAAAAAAAAAAAACCCCCCTTTTTTTTTTAAAAAAAATTTTTTTTTAAAAAAAAACCAATTTTAAAAAATTTTTTTTTAACGGGGCCCGGGGGCCTTTTTTGGGGGCCCCCAAAATTTTTTTTAAAAAAAAAAAAAATTTTCCCCCCCTTAAAAATTTTAAATTTTTAAAAAAATTTTAAAAAACCCCCCCCTTTTTTAAAAATTTAAAAAGGGTTTTTTTTAAAAAAATTTTTTTTAAAAGGGGTTTTTTGGGGTTTTTGGGGGGAAAAAAATTTAAAAAAGGGAAAAAGGGGGGCCCGGGGGGGTTTTGGGTTAAAAAAGGGGGGGGGAAAAAAGGGGGGGTTTAAAAATTTTAAAAAAAAAAAGGGGGTTTTTAAAAGGGGTTTTTTTTAAAGGGGGGGAAAAAAAAAGGGGGTTTTTTTTCTGGGCGTAAACAATGCGTAATGATGCCCAGACTAAAATGCGCCTGGAGAGTGCGCAAACCTATCTGAGAAAACCTTAAGAGAACCCAATAATTCCCTATTTTCTGATTTAGATACGATTAAACAATTAGGGTTGATCAGATTAATATGCCGATCGTCATCAATGGTTCGGTGATCAGGACGGTCAATATTTTTAGATGCAGAACACTATTATCAAACATCGCATTTAGATCAACTTCAATCATTTTCACCAGAAATTACCGCGATTATTCAAAGGGCTTTATTTCACCTTTTAAGTAGAACGTCACAATTAAATTAATAATGTAATCAAGAGGGATTAATATGAATATGATGAAAAAAACAATGCTGTCTTTACTACTTGGGATGATAACGAGCTTTGCCATGGCGGCAACCCCCAAAGATACCTTAGTTATTGGCAAAAACATTGAGGACATTGTGGCGCTGGATCCCGCTGAGGCTTATGAGTTTTCAAGTGGTGAAATTGTCGGTAATGTCTATCAAAATTTGGTGCATTATAATCCTGATGATCCAACACATGTGATCGCTGCAATCGCTAAAGAATGGGTAGTGAGCGAAGATGGTAAAACCATTACCTTTACCATACACCCTGATTTAAAATTTGACAGCGGTAATCCAGTCCGCGTTGAGGATGTTATTTTTTCGTTCACCCGTGTGATCACGCTCAATAAAGCACCTGCTTACATTCTAGGCCAATTAGGCTGGGATGCTGCCAATATTAAGGACATGGTTAAAAAGGTTGATGACACGCATTTGAGTGTGCAGATCAATGCGGATGTGGGTGCCTCTTTCGCATTGAATGCATTGGCTGCAAGGCCTGGCGCAATTGTTGATGAGAAAACGGTACTGAAAAATGTTAAAAATAACGATTTAAACAATGCCTATTTAAACCGCAATTCAGCGGGGTCAGGGCCTTATAAGTTGGCGGTCTTTAAGCCCAAAGAAGCGGTTTTATTGCAGACCAATACACAGACGAAAACAGCGCCTAAGCTGGCTAAAGTCCTCATTAAGAATATTCCAGAGCCCTCTGCACAACGCTTGGTGCTAGAGTCTGGCGATATTGATATGGCGCGTGATCTCGGGGCGGATCAAATTGCAGCCGTGAAGAAAAACAGTGCGCTAAAAGTAGCAGCGTTCCCGCAGGCGGCTGTACATTTTGTAGCGTTTAATCAGAAAAAAGAAGAATTGCAAAACCCAGCATTGTGGGAAGCTGCACGTTATCTGATCGATTACAAAGGTATTTCCGAGAATATTGCCCAAGGGAAGATGCGCATTCATCAGAATTTTTTGCCAGTCGGATTCCAAGGTGCGCTCTTAGATACACCGTATTCGTATGATCCTGAAAAGGCCAAAAGTATTTTAGACGCTGCGGGCATTAAAAATCTTAATTTAACGCTGGATGTTATTAATTCAGGTTTATTTATGGATATGGCGCAGTCTATACAAGCCTCTTTTGCCAAAGGCGGTATTACTGTTAAGTTAAATCCAGGGACGGGCAGTCAGATTATAACGCGTTACCGTGCGCGTCAGCATGATGGTATTTTATTATATTGGGCACCTGATTTTTTTGACCCACATGCCAATGCCAAAGCGTTTACCTATAATGTCGATAATTCAGACGCCAACTATCAGAGTACGACTGCTTGGCGGAATGCGTGGGCGATTCCCGAATTATCTGAACAGACAATGGCCGCATTACGCGAGAAAAATCCTGATACCCGTACGCAAATGTATGAAGCCTTACAGTTGGAATTTCAGAAAAAATCGCCTGTGGTGATTGGATTCCAAGAAGTTAATCAAGTGGCAATGGTAAAAGCGATTGAAGGCTATGTTCATGGGTTGACGCCTGATTTAGTCTTTTTTTATAATGTGACTAAATAAGCATGTCTGGACTGATACGGTTTTTAAAAAGTACCCTAATGTGGTTGTTAAGTGTCAGCATGACTTTATTGGGTTTGATGCTGATCACGTTTTTAATCTCTAAAGCCTCGCCCGTTGATCCTGTTTTAAAAATAGTGGGCGATAAAGCTTCGGCAGAAGTATACCGCGCTGCATACGAAGGCTTAGGTTTGCATCTGCCCTTATATCAGCAATTCATCCATTTTTTGGGGCAGGTGTTTTCGGGCGATCTCGGTCAGTCAACCACGACTGGCCGTGCGGTTATTGACGACTTGAAAATTGTCTTTCCTGCAACTTTTGAATTGTCAACTTTGTCAATTTTTTGGGGCGTAGTACTCGGTGTGCCTGCGGGGATGATTGCTGCACTTCGCAAAAATAGCCTGATTGATCAAATCCTGCGTGGCATTGCGTTGCTGGGTTATTCCTTACCTATTTTCTGGTTGGGTTTAATCGCACTATTGATTTTTTACGCCAAACTTGGTTGGGTGCCAGGGCCGGGTCGGATTGATGATGTTTACCTCTATACCCTAGAACCGTGGTCACATATTATGCTGTTAGACACCCTATATCGTCATGAATATGACGCATTTAGAAGTGCCGTCGCGCATTTGATTTTACCCGTCGTATTACTCGCATTTTTTTCGATGGCTTATATCATGCGGATGACGCGTTCCTTGGTTTTAGAGGAAATGAACAAGGAATACGTATTGTGCGCCCGAATTAAAGGCGCAAGTCAAACGCGAATTTTGCTCGGGCATATCTTACCCAATATCGCGGCTGCCTTAATTACGGTGGTCGGATTATCCTATGCGATGTTATTGGAAGGGGCAGTGTTGACTGAGTCTATTTTCTCATGGCAAGGCATCGGGTTATATATTACCAGAGCTTTGTTTGACGCTGATCTTGCGGCGGTACTTGGCGGCACTTTGTTGATTGGTATTTGTTTTATTGCCTTAAATACCATCGTTGATTTATTGTGTCGCTGGGTTGACCCACGCCAGCGCGGTTAGGCTTACGCATAAAATAAGAGGAGATATATGTCAGCGACTAAAGTCATCAATAATAGGTCTACATTGTGTTTTAAAAAATGGCACGACTGGTTGAATCAGGATGACCCCGACTCAATCCGCCAAGCAAAGTGGGGGCAACGCTATCAATTATTAAGAAAAGCGTTACGCATTCCTTCGTTTAATTTTGGGGCTTTTTTACTCATAGTGATGGTATTGGTTGCGCTAGCGGCACCTTTATTAGCGCCCTTCGATCCAAATTTACAAGAAGCCAGTCACCGTTTGCAAGCACCCAATGCCCAGTATTGGTTGGGGACAGATCAATTGGGACGTGACATTTTGTCACGACTTATATTTGGCACGCGTCCGACTTTTTTAATTGTGCTGGCGGTGAGTTTGATTGCAACACCGATTGGTATTCTGGTAGGGGTCTTAGCAGGTTATTATGGCGGGATCATCGAATCATTTTTTATGCGGATTACAGATATTTTCATGGCATTGCCGCGTTTAGTTTTGGCATTAGCGCTGGGTGCAATTCTAGGTGGTGGCTTACTCAATGCGGTGATTGCGATTGCAGTAACCGCTTGGCCTGCGTATGCGCGGATTGCTCGCGCTGAAACCAAAGCAATTAAAAATTCAGATTTTGTTAAAGCCGCAGTGACACAGGGATTATCAACCCTGACAATTCTAAGAACGCATATTCTACCCATGTGTATGCCTTCGATTGTTGTGCGCATGAGTTTTGATATGGCGGGCATTATCTTAATGGCAGCAGGTTTAGGATTCTTAGGGCTGGGTGCGCAACCACCGCTTGCTGAGTGGGGCGCAATGATTGCGTCTGGGCGCGATTATATTTTTGACCAGTGGTGGATTTGTGCGATTCCAGGTATTGCGATTTGCCTTGCGTCTTTGGCATTTAATTTATTGGGCGATGGCTTACGTGATGTATTGGATCCTAAAAATTAATGAATAACGAGATAATGCAAATGAATACAATCAGGCAGGATAGCGAACGCCCACAGCAGTTATCAGTTAAAAATCTCAGTGTGCGTTTTCAAACCACGCAAGGTCCTGTGGATGTGGTTAAAAATTTAAGTTTTGATCTGGCGCATGAACGGGTCGGGATCGTCGGCGAGTCAGGCTCAGGTAAGTCGATGACAGCCCGTGCGATTTTTGGGTCTGATTAAAGCGCCTGGTCAGGTGACTGCCGATGCGCTGACATTCTATGAATCTGTACAGGGTCAGACAACACCGATCAACCTGATGACCCAAACTGAAAAATCATGGCGTACGATCCGAGGTCGTAAAATCGGTATGATCATGCAAGATCCAAAATACTCTTTGAATCCTGTGATGACGGTGTTTGATCAAATCCGTGAGGCAGTTTTATTGCATAAAATGGCTACTAAATCAGACATGCGTGCTTATGTTATGAATCTATTGGATGAAGTGGGCATTCATGATCCGTTACGGATTGCTAAGAGTTATCCGCACCAACTCTCAGGCGGAATTGGTCAGCGGGTAATGATTGCGATGATGTTGGCGCCAAAACCTGCCATTTTGATTGCAGATGAACCGACCAGTGCACTGGATGTTATGGTGCGTGATCAAATTCTGGCGCTGATTGATCAGGAAATTAAATCACGGCAGATGGGGTTACTGATGATCAGCCATGATTTAAAAATGGTAGCCAAATATTGCGACCGCGTATTAATTATGTACAAAGGTGAGTTGGTTGAGTCCCTAAATGCGGATCAACTTTTTAATGCACAGCATCCCTACACCCAAGGGCTTTTAAACTGCTTACCCAGTTTTGAAACACGTGGGCAGGTGTTGCAAATGCTTGATCGTAGTCAATTTGAGAATGTTTAATCATGAATGTACCGCGTATTCCAATTTTATCGCTTAAAAATCTAGATGTATTTTATACGCATAATCATCAGCAATACCACGCCGTTAAATCCGTCAGTTTTGATATAGCAGAAAATATGACGATGGGGTTGATTGGGCGCTCTGGTTGTGGTAAATCCTCTATTTTAAACGTACTGGCTGGACTCTCCCATGACTTTACGGGGAGTATTCATGCCTGTGGTCTGCCGATTATTCCGCATCAAAAGATCGATAAGCAGCGGGCACTGTCGATGCAAATGATATTTCAAGATCCCTTTGGTTCGCTACACCCAAAACATACCATTGATCAGATTCTCACGATGCCTTTACATGCCCATGGTTTAGATCGTGTGCATGAGCGCGTGGTGGAAGTGATGGAGCAAGTGGCACTTAATAAACAATTTCGGTTTCGATTTGCACATCAGTTGTCAGGCGGGCAACGCCAGCGGGTTGCGATTGCGCGTGCGTTAATTTTAAACCCCAAAATTTTATTATTGGATGAACCTACCTCAGCCTTGGATGCATCTGTACAGGCCGAAATTTTAAACCTGTTACAAACATTAAAAACACAGACGAATATTACCTACTTATTAGTGACGCATGACTTAGGCGTGATTGCACATATGTGTGATCACATCGCAGTGATGCGTGAAGGTGAAATAGTGGACCATTTTGCTGCAAATGCGCTCAATGATTTGAAGCAACGTCATGAGTATACGCAAGCTTTGATGCAGGCCTGATTGAAACGCCAGTGATTTTAAAAAGGTTAAGTTAAAGAAAACTATATTTACAAAGATCATGAATATATACCCACAAGATTTGAAGATACTACAAGGCGGCAAGCATGAATGCCCGATGAGCTACATAAGGTAAGTGATTCGGGTGAGGAACGCTGCCAACAAATATCTTCAAAATATATACCCCAAGATTTTATAGATCGAATTAATATCAAAGCACCCAATTGCCCAATTGCCCAAGCAATGGTTGTGGGAATTGACCAGACAATCATTTGTTGTTTAACATCTTTAATGCCCATCATCCGATTTACGACCCAGAATAAACTGTCGTTAAAATAGCCAAAGAACAAAGATCCCATCGTTGCCGCTTGTGCTGCGACCAACATATTTACCCCAGGTATTTGGCTTAAGATCGGGGCTGAAATTGCTGCGGCAGTAATCATGGCAACCGTCCCCGAGCCTTGAATAAACCGTACTAAGGTTGAGATAAAAAAAGGAATCAGCACAACAGGAATCGGTAAACTTGCAATATAGCCTGCCAAAATTTCACCCGTGCCACTATCGCGGAGTACTTGACCCAACGCACCACCAGCACCTGTCACCAACAAAATAATCCCTGCCGATTGAATGCCCTCTTCCAACCTATCTTGTGTTTGATGGCGATCAAGATTAGGAATCAGCGTATATACAGCAAGCAGCACACTGATTGATAAAGCAATGACAGGTGCACCCAAAAATTGAATGGTTGATATAAAATGAGGGGACAGATAACCTTTAAACCCCTCGCCTTTTAACAACATACTGAGAATGGCATTAATAAAAATCAACACAATCGGCGTCATGATCGGTAACAGTGACAGAAATAAGCTGGGTAATGCTTTATTTTCTTTATCTTGCATGTATTGATCATGTATTTTTTTAAGATCCTCTGCTGAGGCAGCGCCTGACACAGGTTCATCAATAATCTCGCTCACTTCTGAGGGCATGAACTCAGGATATTTCTTACCTAACCAGATCGCATAAAATACAATTCCAATCACACACGGTACCGCAAGGACTAAGCCTGCCAACATCATTGCCCCTAAATCTACACCAAAAATACCTGCAACGCCTAATGGTCCAGGCGTCGGCGGTACGGTATGATGCGTTACGACTAAACCGCCCGCCAAAGCAACACCCAGCGTTAAGATGGAGCGCTTACCCGTTTTAGAGAGTGCCTTGGCAATCGGATATAAAATCACAAATGCTGAATCCACAAAAATAGGAATGCTCACAATATAGCCTGTGATTGCCAAAGCCCATTCCTCTTTTTTAGCTCCTAACCATTTGATTAAACTATACGCTATTCTCTCAGCAGCGCCTGAAACTTCCAAAATCCGGCCCATCATTACGCCTAATCCAATCACGATGCCAATGCCACCCAAAGTATTGCCAAACCCTTTGGTAATCACTGCAATCGTCTCTCCACCGCTTAATCCACCCGCTAACCCTGCAATACTTGCTGCAATTAACATTGCAATCAACGGGTGTACTCGCGTTCGTATTGATAAAAATATCAACACAAAAATCGCGACAATTAAGCCTATTACTGCAATTTGGATATTATCCATCATTCCACTCCTTCTATTTGAACATCCTTCCTAATTATCTGATACTATTTACATATATTTGTTATTTAATATTTAAGATAATTAAGGCCTTTAATCATGGTTATTCGCATCCTGCGTCATTATTATTTTGATAAATTTTAATAAAAAGAATCCTGCCCTTTGAAAAAATCAAAGAGATATAAATTTAATGACTTGGTTATACATACTGCTTTATGCTTATGCCTTCAGGTATTAAGACAAAGGCATTAAAGCAAAGTCATTCAAGCAAAAACACTAAAATAAAAATTAAATAAGAATCAAATAAAAATCTTAAAACAAAATACTTAAAACAAAAGTATTAAAAAATAATTCGGAATCAAATCTAGCCAACTTTGCTGTGTATGTATTGTGAAATAATTGCTGCAATATCTTGATCCGCCCGAAAACCATAGCGCAATGCCGTACTGGTATCAAATTCACACGGCCAGCTTTCAACTATCTTTTGTACATGAGGATCAGGAATATAAGTAATCAGCTGCGTCGTTTTGGTATCTGATAACGTCGCCAATGTTTTGATCATTTCATGAATACTGACGCTAATACCCGGTAAATTAATCACCCGATATTGGCTAAAATCTGCCAGATTTAAAGTCATGGCATGCACAAAATTTTGAATAACCTGATCGGGGCTTGAAATCCATACTTTAAGATCCGTCGCAACAGGACACACCCCAGTCTCGCCATTTAGGGGTTCACGAATAATACCGCTCACAAACGAAGAGGCTGCTTTATTGGGTTTACCCTCGCGCACACTAATTGTAGGCAGCCTTAGCACCAAACCATCAACAAAACCCTTACGGCTATAATCATTAACTAATAGCTCACACATCGCTTTTTGTGTGCCATAGGAGGAACTCGGGGTCGTGGCAGTCATATCCGTAATCACCTCAGGTAAATTACCCCCAAAGACCGCAAGTGAGCTTGAGAAAATAAATTTTATTTGCGGTTTGGTATGGCGAATTTTCTCGAGTAAATGACGCGTTACTTCAAAATTTACCTGATTGCCTAAATCAAAATCGCTTTCGGCATGACCACTAACAATCGCCGCTAAGTGATAGATCAAGGTGGTTTGATCAGTAATGAGTGTGTCCAGTACATTTTTGTCGGTAAGATCCGCACAAATGCACCTTACCTCAGTACGATCTGTTGCAGATACGCTTGGTTTAGGCGGTACAACAACATCTACCAGCGTTAAATGTGTCACTGTACCCGTCTCAAGCAAAGCCTGAGCGAGCCGCCGTCCTAAAAAACCTGCACCGCCTGTAATGATAATTCTCATTTGCTACTCCTTTGCATGGGCAATTAAAAGATCAATGCCCTGTTCATTCAATGTAGATTGAATCTCGAGTGGCAATTGAGCGTCGGTAATGATGCGTTGGAATGCGGCCAATTCACATATTTTAAATCGACTATATTCCCCATATTTACTGCTATCTGTGACTAAAATAGATTCAATGCTTGAATCGAGCAGGCTCTCTTTAATCGGGATCTTCTCTGCACAGGGCGTGGAAACACCGCGCTCAAGATCCCATGAACTGGTACTGATAAACGCCATATCAATATTAAACTGCCGAATAAAGGCCGCTGCCTGATGACCAACCGCAGAACCATTACGTTGATCTACCTGCCCGCCTGTGTGAAAAAGGGCAAGATTGGGTTGATTCATTAAATAGGCAATAATTGAAAAATCATTACTGATGATTGTCGGCGGCTTTTGGAGCAGGCGATCACTCTGGCCTTCTTCTGAATATCCCACCAATGCGTTATCGACAACGGTCTTAGCAATATTTGCCTTGGCAATATTTGTTTTGACAATGATTGCCTTGGCAATTTCAAATGCGGTTGTCCCTGCATCCAGATAGATAGTCTGAGGGCCTCTGGCAAACAAACTGGCTTGAATTAAGTCCGCTGCCATTTCACCAATAGCAATTTTTTGTGGTTTATTCAGCGACGATTTTTCCTGATAACTGGGCTCTTGCGTTAAGGCATGACGAACTTTAATTCCGCCGCTCACTGAAATAATTTTACCTTCTAATTCCAGCGTTTGAATATCCCGTCGAATCGTCATAGGCGATACTTTGAGCAAAGTCGCAAGTGCCTCAATTGTGACCAATTGGTGCTCACAGGCATATTGATAAATAAAAGACTGGCGTTCTGCGGGAATCATTGATATTTCCTTATTTGTAGGGAGTAAACCAAGTTAAACCAGCCTGTGTATTGCCCTCGGGACGATACTCACAGCCAATCCAACCCAGATATTGACATTTTGCCAATTTTTTGAAAATCCAAGCATAATTGACTTCACCTTGATCAGGTTCATGGCGTTCTGACACAGAGGCAATCTGAATGTGACAAAATTGATCGCCAAGGCGTTCAATGGTTTTCATTAAATCGCCCTCCATAATCTGACAGTGATATAAATCCAGTTGGATAAACACATTGGGACGATTAATTTTAACCAATAATGCCTCTGCCTGCTTTTGAGTACTTAAAAAATACTGAGGCATGTCACGCGTATTAATCGGTTCAATCAAGACGCGTAGATCATGCGCGGCACAGTGATCAGCAGCATACTGAATATTTTTGATATACGTCTGTTCATATTCCAGCACATTTGCATCTGCTGGTACTAAAGCCCTGCCATTGCATGAATTTGGTGACATTGCAACACATTGGCATAACGAATTGCCTCATGCACACCCTCTTGAAAGGCAGTAACGCGATCAGGTAAACAGGCCAAGCCCCGATCACCTTGTGCCCAATCGCCTGGTGGCATATTAAATAATACTTGGGTCAGTTGATGTTTATCTAACGCAGCTTTCAGCGCTGTTGGCTCGAAATCATACGGAAAAAGATACTCAACCCCCTTAAAGCCTGCCTCGGCGGCTGCCTCAAAGCGCTCTAAAAAAGGAACTTCATTAAACATCATCGTTAAGTTTGCAGCAAATTTAAGCATAAAATTCTCCAATGTATGAAATGTACGATGTTAAAATTTCTATTATTTCTGTGACTACTCAGCAGATATAAATATTTAAAACGTTAACCCCCCTAAATCCCCCTTCAAAAGGGGAGGTATCTACACATCTTTTTAGTCCTCCCCCTTTTAAGGGGGAGTTAGAGGGGATTTTAGAAAAACTTAACAGAAAATAACGATAATAATCGTTTTTTAGGTTCTATCATGAAGCGTTGTCATTTTATGAGTCTCCTAGATTTTTTGTACAAACTTAACAGGGTGGACTTGCTAATGTATTTATTGTAATAAAGATGCGTAGATACCTTTGCTGCAAAAGGGGAGGATTATTACAAATCCCGTAACGGGGCTTGAGCTGAGTAATAACCATTTCTATTATTTCTTAAATACAGAATGAAGTTCCTCAATGTTTTGAGGGGTCAGGGTTTTGTGTGGATGTGATTTCAATACAAAGTATAACTTTGCAGTTTCTTCCAGTTCCTCAGCGTTATAAACCGCTTCCAACAGCGTTTTACCGACGATAATCGGCCCATGATTTGCCAGTAAAATTGCCTGATGCTTTTCTGCAAGCGCACTCACGGCTTCTGCAATTTTTTCACTCCCTGGTCTAATATAGGGCACCAAAGGTAATTGCCCCACCCGCATGACAAAATACGGTGTGATCGGCGGTAAACAATCATGCGTGTTCAGGTTATCCAAACAAGAATAGGCCGTTAAATAGGGGGAATGTAAATGTACCACGGCACCCACATCAGGGCGCTTCGCGTAATAGGCTAAGTGCATTAATATCTCTTTAGAGGCGCGCTCACCCGTAACGGTTGTACCTGTGTGATCAACCTTACTTAAGGTCAAGGGATCTAAGGTTCCAAAGCTCGAATTCGTTGGGGTTGCGAGAAAGTAACCAGCCTCCAATCTAACGCTGAGATTACCAGCACCGATGCTGCTTAATCCGCGATCAAACATAGACTTTGCTAAGTGAACCAATTGATGACGTATTGTCATTTCAGAAGAAGAGATCGTCTGCTGTGTAATATTTGACATGGATTAGTCCTGTGCTTTTTGAAAAAAGGTGACATCACCAAAATTTCCTGATTTTAAACATAAAAAAATATCATCTACGACTGCTTTCACCCAAGGTACACCAGGAGCGACCGTATCACCAATCTCAAACTCTTTGATCTGTAAGGCTTTGTGTGATCGCACCAGAGGTTTCACCACCGGCAACAATAAAATTGCATATCCCCTCACGTGCTAGATTTTGCGCAATCTGTGAAAATAAACGCTCAACCGCAAGGCTTGCTACTTCTGCACCAAATTCTGCCTGAATCTGGCGTAGGTTCTCGGGAGATTGGGTGGCGTATAATAAAGGCGCTTGCGTGGTGTTCTGTTGATATTGCGCTAAAACCCATTTGGTCAAATCGTTCGCATACTCTGAATTTTGGAGGGCTAAGGCAACGTCAATCGCTTGATGGGGCGCACCTGATTCACAATAATAGGCAACTTGCTGATTGGTCATCACCGAACAACTGCCTGACAAAATAACGGTTTTATTATTGGTTGGTCGCAAACTTGTTCTAGTGCGAACTTGTCCTGCCACATCCAATGCCGCTAATGCGCCACCTAAGCCTGAGCCCCCCGTTACCAGCTCAAATGCCTGCACTGCTTCGGCAATCGTCTGTAATTGACTATCATTTAAGGTATCAACGATAAAAAACTGCGTACCTTTGCTGAGCTGTGCTTTCATTGATTCCTCCATGGCGGCAGCACCCGCATCGACACATGCATAATCAATTAATCCGACTGTATGGCTTGATTGAGCGGCCAACACCCGACATAAATTCGCATCCGTCATCGGGGTAACTGGATGATTTTGCATCCCTGACTCATTTAACAGCTGGCCATTCACAAATAAATGACCATGAACCACAGTACGGCCATACGCCGATAACGCTGGGCAAAAAATGGTTTTTTGAATATTAAATGCTTGCAACAATGCATCCGCAACGGGGCCAATATTACCCGCTGCTGTCGAGTCAAAAGTTGAGCAATATTTAAAAAATAATTGCGCAGCGCCCTGACTTTTAAGCCAACGGGCACTCGCCAGTGTCTCCGAAATTGCTGTGTTTCTACGGGGCACGATCGCGACTTTAAAGCAATCACAATTGCATCCACATCTGGCGCGACTAAATCAGGATCAGGCACACCAATTTGTTGCACAACCCGCCAGCCTGCATTCACCATAAAACTGGCAATGTCGGTTGCGCCTGTAAAGTCATCTGCAATCACGCCTAATTTCAATCTGCTCATTTGGTTTTCTCCTGTGATGATTCTGGCGTTGGGGCTTCGGGCAATAAAATTCCTTTAAATATTTTGATCACAGCCGAATCATCCAACCGACCAAATCCCTCGCTGCTAGCCGCTAAGAACATTTGATGGGCTGCGGCAGAAAGTGGTAATGGGAATTTCATTGAATGCCCAGCCTCTAACACCAAGCCCAAATCTCTCACAAAGATATCCACCATTGAATTGGGCGTGTAATCGCCACTCAGTACCTTTTTCATGCGGTTTTCAAACATCCATGAATTACCCGCCGCATGGGTGACCACATCGTACATAATATCAAGTGGAATGCCCGCTTTGGCTGCCAATGCCATACTTTCTGCCGCTGCGGCAATATGCACACCCGCCAATAATTGATGAATTGTTTTAACCGTTGAACCCCAAACCAATCTCGGAACCAATGTGATAAACCTTCTCAGCCATGGCATCAAATACGGGTTGAATCCGCTGTAAATCTGGAAGTGCGCCCGATACCATGATGGTGAGTTTGCCTGCCTGTGCTTTTTGTCCGCCCCCTGAAATTGGCGCATCCAACATATGTAGTTTAGCCGTACTTAAAATCTGGGCGATGGCTTTGGCTTTTTGCGCGGCAATTGTACTGTGAATGCTGACCAGACAGTCTTTTTTAAGCAATTGATATAAGCCACTCTTTGGATGAGTACCTGCTCAACTTGTTCACTATTGACCAACACCACAATTAAGGCATCTAACGCGTGTGCGTGTAGTTTAGGATCTTGCCCTACTGTATGGGCGCCCTGTTCTTTTAATGTTTCTAAGGCAATTTCATTGAGGTCATAACCATAGACATTAAACCCTGCTCGCACCAGTGATTGCGCCATACCCATACCCATTGAACCCAAACCGATAATTCCAATATTTTTCATATTAAGCATCCTTATCTAGCCACATTAATCATATGATGTGACTTTGTGTTAAAAAATGTTATTTATTGGTTTATTTTTATCATTATTCTCATTTTTTAACAACAATTATTTTAAAAATCTCTTTATTAATATTATTAATCAATTTTTTAACAACAATTATTTTTAAAATCTCTTATTAATATTAATATTATTAATCAATTAAATCATAAAGATGCATGTTAAAAAATGAAGTAGGGTTAAATTAGATTTAAAGCAAAAGTAATTACCCATGAATTTTTCTCATACCCAATATTCTTTTTTTTCGTTTTCCAAATAAGCCTAGTTATTGAATGATAGCAACATTGCATAGCAGCAATAACAGCAATAATAAAAAATAAAGTTAAAAATCAAAAATAAAAAATCAGCAACAAAAAATCAACCATTAATATAGTAAAAACACTAAAAAGGGGCTTATATGAATTCTATTACGCTTAATCATCTTAATATGTACGTTGGCGAGGGCTTTGAAGGCAATGGTGCAAATGCTGCTCACATTAATATTCTCATTGGCCCTAGAAATGGCCCTGTAGGCCAAGCATTTGCAAATTCACTCGCAGCACCACGCCAAGGACACTGCCCATTTATGGTCATTATTAAACAAAATGTACCTGTAAAACCCGTCACGCTCTATGCCAATAAAGCAGAAATTCAAGGTGAAATGCATGGCAATGCAACATGGGGTGCATCGCAAGCGGCGATTGCCAAGGCAATTACGCAAGCGCTATTAAATGGCACTTTGCCACCAGAATCTGAAAATGACTGGAGCATCGTTGTCGCGCCTTGGGTCAATCCTAGCTGTAATGATTTAGATGAGATTTTTGATAATAACTATAAAGCGTGCACCAATGCGATTCATGCCGCCATGAATGGATTACCCAAAACAGATACATTGAAAACGGCTTTAAATCAGTTAGGAAACCCATTTTATACACCTAAATTATCTTAAAAAAAAATCTTAAAAAAAATCTTAAAAAGGAGTGAGTCAATGGAATATGTAAATTTAGGCAATTCAGGGCTAAAAGTATCTAAATTATGTTTAGGCACAATGAATATGGGAACACCTGATTGGAAACCGTGGATTTTTAATGAAGCACAATCTGAACCTATTGTTAAACATGCGCTAGACAATGGGGTTAATTTTATTGACTTAGCCGATTTTTATTCAACGGGCGTTGGTGAAAGTGTCGTTGGCAATATTTTAGCGCGCCTTAAAGTCCGTGATGATTTAATTATTTTAAGTAAAGTCGGCTATTCGATGAGGCCAGATGTTAATGCGCAAGGTCATTCTCGTAAGCACATTATGTCTAGTATTGATGCCTCATTAAAACGCATTGGGACAGATTATTTAGACATCTATATGTTGCATTTTTTTGACATTCATACCCCAATCGAAGAAACAATGTGCGCACTAAATGACATTGTTAAAGCAGGAAAAGCACGTTATATCGGCGTATCAACAATGTACACATGGCAATTAGCTAAAATTTTACAAGTCTGCGATAAATATGGCTATGCACGGCCAATCAATATGCAATTACAACTGAATCTAGCCTATCGAGAAGAAGAACGAGAAATGATTCCTTTTTGCCAAGACCAAGGTTTAGGCATCTCTGTATTTAGCCCATTAGCGCGCGGAATTTTATCGTGTGATCCACAATCTACTCGCAATAAAACAGATTTTTTCACTCATCAAATGTATGGCGATCAATCCACTTTCGAGATTGCAAAATCAGTCGCACGCGTTGCTAAAAATAGAGGCGTTTCTCCTGCTCAAATTGCACAAGCTTGGGTATTAAATCATTCTGGTATCACCAGTATGCTGGTCGGCGCTGATAACATCGCACAGTTTGATAGCGCACTCCATGCACAAGATATTCATTTAAGTTCGGAAGAGATTCATGAACTTACCCGCAATTACACACCGTGCGATATTATCAATGACTACACCGCAGAGCGTCGCATCCCAAGAAATGTGAGACCACCAGAAGGACATTTTGCAACATTCATTCAAGATGAAATTTAGAAAAATTAATTTTAATAAAACATAAAACATAAAACATAAAACAGGGATAATCATCATGTTATTGCAAAAACTAGCTGTAAAAGAGTTATTACAAAATAAAGCATATATTAACAGTCAATGGGTTAGTACACCCAAAACATATGCCGTTATCAATCCTGCCACATCCTCTGTTATCACGGAAGTTAGCCTTTGTGGTGAGAGTGAATGCGATGCGGCAATCAATGCTGCCTCAGCGGCACTGATAATATTTAGAAAAAAAACGGGCAAAGAACGTGCGGGATATCTTAAAAAAATTGCAGAACTCATGATGCAACATCAAAAAGACCTCGCCATTATTTTAACAACCGAGCAAGGAAAGCCATTAGCAGAAGCAATGGGCGAGATTGTCTATGCCGCGAGCTATTTTTGAATGGTTTGCTGAAGAAGCCAAACGCATTTATGGCGATATTATTCCTGCACATAAAACAGGTGCAAAGATTCTTGTCACCAAAGAACCAGTCGGTGTAGTGGGTGCAATTACACCTTGAA